>JAWQFJ010026211.1:10000-17500 GCA_034096865.1 Theodoxus fluviatilis | reverse complement strand
TGAAGCAGTTCAGTCATGTGCAAGCATGTTTAAGAGCGCTATTCAAACCAAAACCTACTCATGCAAGACGTGCAACTCACGGGAGTGCAGGACGCCTCCTGAGAAGGAGCAGACGAGCGTGAGTGCGAGGAGCCAAGTCCAGGCCTGCTGTCCACCCTCACACTCCAGGCTGGACTCGCCCAATCGGCCACCTCCACTCACAGAGACGTCAGCAGTTCCCAGGTCATTCAGGTCACCACGGCTGCTGCCTACTGGCGCACACCTGGACTGCTGTCACTGGCTTTGCTTACCATAGAAACTGCCTTGCACTCCTTGTACAGCAGCTCTTCATAACAACCTTGTATCTGCATGGCTGTGACTATGGACACAGGAGATTTCCCGTCTCAGATGAATACAGTTCATCAGACACTCTCGTTGTTTATTTGACAGTGTTTTGTTTTCACACAGCATAGTACCGCCCGTCCTACCCCCTTCCCCCCTACCATACCCCCCGCCCCCTACTTTGAACGTGTATTCCCGCTCTCTCTCTCTCTCTCTCTCTCTCTCTCTCTCTCTCTCTCTCTCTCTCTCTCTCTCTCTCTCTCTCTCTCTCTGTCTCTCTCTCTCTCTGTCTCTCTCTCTTTCTCTCTGTCTCTCTCTGTCTCTCTCTCTGTCTTTCTTTCTCTGTCTCTGTCTATCTCTCTCTCTCTCGATATATATATATATATATATATATATATATATATATATATATATATCTTTCTCTGTGTCTAATTGTTTTCATCAGTGTTAACAAAGCGCATACAAAACTGGGCGGAAAATAACAGCAAACTCTGTGTAGAGCAGGCTGGTTTCCGAAGGGATCAATCAACCGTAGATCATATTCTTACACTGCTTGCCATGATAACTAAGTTTGTTTATAGTGGCGAAAGAGGAAAGCTGTGTATTGCATTGATTGATTATGTGAGGGCTTTTCACTCTGTGAATCGCATATGTCTCTGGAGTGTGCTTGCAAAATTTGGTAGTTCTAAGAAATTCATTAAAATGTTAAAATCAATGGATGATAAAGTACAGGCATGCATTACATGGAACGATTGCAGCTTAGACTTCTTTAATTGTCCCGTTGGAACAAAACAAGGCGCCTTAGAAAGCCCGATATTATTGTTCTTATTTATTACGTTTGTTGTTGAGTTTGTTCGAGAACATGGTAGATGCAAAATGGGAAGACAGAAATAGTTTCCTTATCTATGTAGATATTATTGCGTTGCTATCTACCTCCCCTGTGGGCCTGCAGACCCAGATAGACAACCTCACTTATGCGTCCAAACAAGTTGGTCTTAGAATCAATACAGAAAAAACAAAGGTCATGATTTTTCGTCGAGGGGGTTTTCTGGCTCTGGAAGAAAAGTGGTTCCTTGATGGAGCTCGCCTTGAGAAGGTCAACTCCTTTAAATACCATGGGTATACCTTTACGACCAAGCTGTCAGAGAGTGTAGCTCTGGACAGCGTTGCCACAATAACAAAGCAGAAAACCGTCTCATTACTTAAGATGATGTGGACACTGCACAACTGTAAACCAAGCATAATTTTCAAATTATATTTTGCGCAGATACAGCCTTCCCTGTGTTATGCACCTAAACTGTGGGGTTTATGGGAGCACACAAATGTTGAAAAAGCACACCTGTTATCGTGCAAGTGATTTTTGAACGTAAATGTATACTAAGACACCAAATAATTTGGTCTATGGTGAAACGGGAAGATTCCCTCTCTTAGTGACAAACACAATCAGGGCCATTCAGTACTGGTTTAGACTCCAGAGAATGCCAAATTACAAATTAACTAGACAGGCGCTCCTCATGCTAGAAAGCATATCAGTCCCTGATGAGATGAACTGGTTAAAGTCAGTAAGAGAATGTGTACATCAGGGTGTGCCTTTGTGTGGTTGAATGGAGGAACAAATAATGAAAGGAGCTTTATCAAAAACTTTAAAGTCAGACTACAAGACTGCTTCAGACAGGAATGGCATAGTAGGATGAGTGAAAGCGAGCATTTTCTGCTATACAGTGTCCATCAAGATTCATTTAAATGCGAGAAATATCTCAGTACTATAGAAATAGGAAAGTTCAGGGATGCAATAATAGGCCTTAGATTAGGAATAAGTGACCTGCGCACTCACAAAACGTTCAGTGGAGAATACACACACTGTCCATTTTTTACAGATCACGTACATGATGAAATTCATTTCCTGTTAGAATGGGAAACCTATTAGGATCTTAGAGAAAAATATGTAAGTAGGTATATTCAGTATTTAAATAACAGAGTTTTTACCTGTCTGATTGACGGACAAAATATATTGCTATGTTTATACATTATACATTCAAATGACGTCATCAACGTCTTCCAGACGACGAGCAACTTAAGTTGTATTGTATTATTAGAGAATCCAGTCAACTCGAGATTAAAAGCTAAAATCGACCCATTCCTCACCCCACCCTCCAACACGCCTTGAACCATGGTCGCTTATTCCACCAAATAACCACAGGTGTTTGCAATGCATGAGCACACCATATGGCGGGGGAAAGACCCTGCTTGCCTCTTGTTCACCTTGTACCTCCCCCCACCCCCACCCCTGTCCCCCTTCCACCACCAGTCTTTGCTTGGCTGTGTTTCAAGAAAAAAATGTAAGCATGTTAGTTGTTGTTGTTTTTTCCTTTTTGCTTTTGCCATAAATTATTAGCAAAGATCTCCATTTATGCAAATGAAGTACGCTCAGAATGTGTAACCATTGCGTTTACAGTTAAAACGGTAAAAATTGTGACGGGCAATCGAGCATTCACTTTCACTCGCTCTCTCACTCTCGCTGTCTCTTTTTCTCGCTGTCTCTCTCTTTCTCTCGCTGTCTCTCTCTTTCTCTCCTCCCTCTATATATCTCTTTATCTCTTTCTCTCTCTCTCGCTGTCTGTCTCTCTCGCTGCCTGTTTCTCTCGCTGTCTGTCTCTCTCACACACTCTCTCTCTCTCTTGCTGTCTCTCTCTCTCTGTCTCTCTCTCGCTGTCTCTCTCTCACTGTCTCTCTCTCGCTGTCTCTCTCTCTCTCTCTCTCTCTCTCTCTCTCTCGCTGTCTCTCGCTGCCTCTCTCTCTCTGTCTCTCTCTCTCTATCTCTGTCTCTCTCTCTCGCTCTCTCTCTCGCTGCCTCTCTCTCGCTGTCTCTCTCTCGCTGTCTCTCTCTCGCTGTCTCTCTCTCTCTCTCTCTTTCTCTCTCTCTTTCTCTCTCTCTTTCTCTCTCTCTCTCTTTCTCTCTCTCTCTCTCTGTCTGTCTCTCTCTCGCTGTCTCTCTCTCTCTCTCGCTGTCTCTCGCTGTCTCTCTCTCTCTCTCGCTGTCTCTCTCTCTCGCTGTCTCTCCCTCCCTGTCTCTCTCTCGCTGTCTTTCTCGCTGTCTCTCTCGCTCTCTCTCTCTCTCTCTCTCTCTCTCTCTCTCTCTCTCTCTCTCTCTCTCTCTCTCGCTGTCATAGTTGCCGCTGTCACACAACCGTCCCCGATCGAAACAACAGTGGAGAGAGAAAATAAACAATTCCCCACTCATGTATCTAAGCCACAGTAGCCTGCATGTTTATGTGATAGTCACATCTCAGGCTTTGTTGCACACCACACACATCAACCAGTTTCAACGGGATCTCTCATACACACGTCATTGATAGTCTGCAAAAATCCACCAACAAAGTCACTCAAGTGAAATCCAAAGGAATAAATAATCATTCAGTGCACCTGCATCGGAGCCACACTCGGGGTGTAACTAGAATACAGATGAAGCCTCGTGTCAGGCTTACCTGCACAACACGCGAGAACACAGTTCAATGGCGACTCTCTAGCATGTCCACCGTACGCGGCAGAAGCCGACGAAAAGACTCGCACAATCGAAATCCGAGGGAATAAACAGTTCGCCCTTGTAACGCAGTCACCGTAAGGCGTAGCATAAATATCGCTATGAGAGTCTCATTTCAAGCTTTCCTGCATAACGTAAACTTGAACACAACTCAACGAGGTCTTGCTAGCATATATATGCTCTCGGTACAGAGCGAAAAAAACGTCCTTTAAGTTCAAAGTACGCGTTGAAACGTTTACAAGGATATGCAGCTGTATACTTACTCTTGTTCGCTGACGACACTGTACTTATCGCGGACACCCCAATAGGTCTGAAGACTCAGCTCAGTGTGCTAGTGTAAGAAGCAAGCAAGCTTGGTTTGGTTGTAAATTCTGATAAAACAAAGGTTTTAGTGTTCCGAAATGGTGGGTTTCTTGCCGAACATGAAAACTGGGTATTAGATGGGAAGAGGTTGGAGGTCGTGAATGAATACAAATATCTAGGAGCGAAATTCTCAACACGATTGTCATATAAAACTTTACAACTAGACCTGGTTGAGAGGGCAAAAGCGGGCTTGCTTCAGGTCATAAGGTGTGTAAACACATTGGGTGATGTTTCGCCGAACGTCTTCTTTAAACGTTTTGATGCGCAGATATCTCCTATCCTCATGTACTCTTCAGAATTGTGGGGCCTCTATGACTGTTCAAATGTGGAAATCATTCACTTACAGGCCTTGAAACGTTTTCTACACTTGCCAACTTAATTACCTATGGCGAAACAGGCAGATTTCCTTTATTTCTCAATGCCAGGATACGTGCAATTAAATGTTGGTTACGAATCTTGCAAATGGACTTGACTAGATACCCTCCTAAGGTATACAATATGCTGCTACAGTCCGGTGATAAAAATTTCGCGCAGGATATAAAATCATTGCTGTGTAAACACAATTTTGAAAATTTGTGGAGATTGCAAAATGTACATAATGAGAAGCAATTCCTAGAGGAGCTGCGGGAACGCCTGATAACCGAATATGTACAAAGTTTGGTATAACTCCCTTGAAAGCAGTATAGGCAATTCAAATGTGTTTTCAGCCGGGAACAGTATTTGTGCGCGATAGATTAGCGAATCCTCAAAGATGTATTTGTCCGCTTTCGTGCTGGTTTTAGCGATTTAATCATCCACAGACACCGCTTCACAAATGATCCTCAACGGTCTTTACTTTGTCCACCGTGCAATGAGGAAGAAGAAGATGAGATTCAGTTACTGTTGAGATGCCCGGCATACGCAGATATAAGGAAGAATTATGTTTTTAATTTGTTTGATCCTGCTAAACGTGTTGATGTTGTGATGGTGCTGGCATTCGACAATGTCAATACGATAAGATCTGTGGCATTGTCCTTGTTGCATGCATTTAAAGGAAGAAGAGATGCCGTCAGCACAACCAGGGTGTGTGAAAACAATTATGTTGTGATGGGCCAGAGGCCTAAACAAATAAAGTATTTCGTTCGTTCGTTCGTTCTCTCTCGCTCTCTCGCTGAGAGAGAGAGAAAGAGAGAGAGAGAGAGAGAGAGAGAGAGAGAGAGAGGGACAGCGAGAGAGAGAGAGAGAGAGAGAGAGAGAGAGAGAGAGAGAGAGAGAGAGAGAGAGAGTGAGGGAGAGGGAGAGGGAGGGAGAGGGAGAATGTGTCATCTTTTTAAATATAGATGCTATAGCTATCTGGACTCTTGAAAGTAAAACGGTAAAATATAAAGGGTCAGAAGCAGGAAATATAAGATAATTCATAGAAAAGAAGCAAAAACATTCATTAGGACACGCAACCACTAGGAGAGCGGGTTTGATGGCTGAATGTTATCTCCCTTTCTCCTCACAAGCTGCACACTGACATACGTTCTCCTTCTCACAGGCAGAAAGAACTTGTCCCAAGTCCGCCTTTGTCTCGTGCTCTCCCAGTCTCAGCGGGAAGACAGAGGAAGAGGAGACAAGGAAGAAAAGACTGGCTAGGAGAGAACAAGGAAGAGGAGACTGGCTAGGAGAGAATAAGGAAGAGGAGGTTGGCTAGGAGAGAACAAGGAAGAGGAGACTGGCTAGGAGAGAACAAGGAAGAGGAGACTGGCTAGGAGAGAACAAGGAAGAGGAGACTGGCTAGGAGAGAACAAGGAAGAGGAGACTGGCTAGGAGAGAACAAGGAAGAGGAGACTGGCTAGGAGAGAACAAGGAAGAGGAGACTGGCTAGGAGAGAACAAGGAAGAGGAGACTGGCTAGGAGAGAACAAGGAAGAGGAGACTGGCTAGGAGAGAACAAGAAAGAGGAGACTGACTAGGAGAGAACAAGATAGAGGAGACTGGCTAGGAGAGAACAAGGAAGAGGAGACTGGCTAGGAGAGAACAAGGAAGAGGAGAATGGCTAGGAGAGAACAAGAAGAGACTGGCTAGGAGAGAACAAGAAGAGACTGGCTAGGAGAGAACAAGGAAGAGGAGACTGGCTAGGAGAGAACAAGAAGAGACTGGCTAGGAGAGAACAAGAAGAGACTGGCTAGGAGAGAACAAGGAAGAGGAGACTGGCTAGGAGAGAACAAGGAAGAGGAGACTGATTAGGAAAGAACAAGAAAGAGGAGGCTGGCCAGGAGAGAAGGAGCGGGCGAGTCCAGACAGACTGGAGGTGGACAGTGTGACCAGCGCAGACAGACTGGAGGTGGACAGTGTGATCAGTCCAGACAGCCTGGAGGTGGACAGTGTGACCAGTCCAGACACACTGGAGGTGGACAGTGTGACTAGTCCTCAGCGGACGGCCAACACCACAGTCATTTAGGCAAAAAAAAGTCACGTGACTCACCTCAAACAGTCACAGCTTGGAATACTCCTCTGGTAAAACTTCTTGAGGAGGAAAGCAGTGTCGAAATGATAGTGTTTGGTCTGTCACAGTCCGACGAAACGAGTGTCTCCGATGAAAAGTACACTTCGAATTTCAAAAATCAAGAACAGCAAAACAACTGTGGGAAAAGCAATCAGCGAAGTTTTGGATTGGCCCTGTCTGCTGAGACAGAGACAGCGTCTGTGTTCTCTAGAGTTGCTGTGTCCCCATTGTCACAGGAGAAGTAAGAGTTGAGACACCACAAGAACGTCTTACACAACGGGTCTTTCACTCTCTCCCTAAGTCACACTGCAGTGCAGATCAAATGTGGATTTTATTATCTGGATTGGTCCCCGAAATGACACGGTAAAAAAAATGTAGTCCGTAATTTGGTCTGGAGATTGCAAAATTTTCGAAACCTCTTCACGTAGTAAGTCGTCAGTAGGTTACAGATGTCTATGAGAATACACAAGAAAGAAATACTTCTACCTGGTCATGTTTTCAGAGCCAGAGAAGTTGCACAGACTCCTCATAGTGTTACACAAGAGAGGAAATCAGTGTTGTAAAACTGGCGATTGACTCAAACTCACATTCTGATTCACAACACAGACACAATGGCCTCCAATGAAAGCGATGTTTCTGCCAACACAGGCAGTGGCTTCTGGCAGGAAGAAATGTCGCAGACTGCTGCAGAGTTACCTGTGCGGTGCAGGAAGTTGCAGAGCCCAGAGGGGAGAGGACGGCGAGACTTGCTGGAGCTGGTGCAGTCGAGTAGAAGGCCTCGAGCCCTGGAGCTGGTTTGAAAATAG
>JAWQFJ010026211.1:0-5000 GCA_034096865.1 Theodoxus fluviatilis | reverse complement strand
CCAAATCAGCACAGCACAAGGTCAGGCAGTGCAGCACAACAGCACAATACAGCACAGCTGCACACAACACTTTTTATATAAAGTGAACTACAAATGGAAAACACAACACTAAACTAATGTGAAAGATCTCTATATATTCAGGATAAATCCCAAAGTGTTTTCTCGGCAAAGCAGACAGAAGACGTGCACCGTGCTGCAGCCAGCACTCCCAGCCACGACGCAGCACACGGGAACAGCACTGCAGTACACGGCACAACAGGCCACAGCAAAATACTGCTGCAGTTATAGATTTACGACTGCCTCTATATGTCGTATTTCATGTTTAACTTTATGTCAACGTTTACGACTGTCGTGTGTCAGCTGTTTTGTCTGATGAAGGTAGAAATATCTGCTTTTGTTTACTGTACGCCAAAATGGAAATTTCCGCAAACCCGACGCAGTTGTCTTCTCTTGGGTCCCGCAAGCGTCTTCGATCTGACTCCAACACACATCCATGAAGGCACACTGTCTGTCTACAGACACACGCATCCAGTCCCAATGAACACACTGTCTGTCTAAAGACTTGCATCCAGTCCCAATGAACACACACTGTCTGTCTACAGACACACGCATCCAGTCCCAATGAACACACACTGTCTGTCTACAGGCACACGCATCCAGTCCCAATGAGCATGCACTGTCTGTCTACAAATATGCATCCAGTCTCATTGAACACACACTGTCTGTCTACAGACATGCATCCAGTCCCAATGAACACACTCTCTCTGTCTAAAGACATGCATCCAGTCCCAATGAACACACACTGTCTGTCTACAGACACACGCATCCAGTCCCAATGAACACACTGTCTGTCTAAAGACATGCATCCAGTCCCAATGAACACACACTGTCTGTCTACAGAAACATGCATCCATTCCCAATGAACACACACTGACTGTCTACAGACACACGCATCCAGTCCCAATGAACACTCACAGTCTGTCTACAGATACACGAATCCTGTCCCAATGAACACACACTGTCTGTCTAAAGACATGCATCCAGTCCCAATAAACACACACTGTCTGCCTTCAGACACGCGCATCCAGTCCCAATGAACACACACTGTCTGTCTACAGACACACGCATCCAGTCCCAATGAACACACACTGTCTGTCTACAGATATACGCATCCAGTCCCAATGAACACACACTGTCTGTCTACAGACACACGCATCCAGTCCCAATAAACACACACTGTCTGTCTACAGACATACACATCCAGTCCCAATGAAAAGATACTGTCTGTCTACAGACCCACACATCCAGTCCCAATGAAAAGATACTGTCTGTCTACAGACATACACATCCAGTCCCAATGAAAAGATACTGTCTGTCTACAGACACACACATCCAGTCCCAATGAAAAGATACTGTCTGTCTACAGACACACACATCCAGTCCCAATGAACACACACTGTCTGTCTACAAACATACACATCCAGTCCAAATGAACACACACTGTCTGTCTACAGACACACGCATCCAGCCCCAATGAACACACACTATTTGTCCACAGACACGCATCCAATCCCAGGGAACACATTCTGTCTGTCTACACACATACATCGAGTCCCAACTAGTGCAGACCAGAGGATGGCGAGGCGGTGTTGTCGATGGTAACTAACAGAGAACTGACACTGTTCGCATTAATTCATTCGAAAACGCGTGTTGACGCTAGAGACTGACGATGTCGGGAAGAAAACGGATACAGTTTAAGGCAAGCACGGCTTGCAGAGTTACCTCCCTCTACTCGCTGTCTTCAAGCACCTTCCATTTCACTTCGTGTTGTCACAGTGCGTCCTCCTCATCTGTCCGTGGGTTGCGATGCAGGATATGACGTCTGCATTGACGACACGTCGACTTATCGTCTGCTCATGATGACAGTTGTCAGTTGTACTACGTCTCGCATTTGCCAGTAGAGCTTCTCTCGGCATTTCGACTGGCCTCTGGATTCCCTACTCCGAGCAAACACACGTCGTGGTCAAGGGGGAGAGAACTCCTTACAAGAGTTACTTCCCTTGAAGCATTTCGTCGTCCATTGTTCGGGAGCTCGGAGAGGCTTGTAAGTCATCGTTTCCATGGAACCAAACAAAAAGGTGAAAGGTCTATGTCAGACTATAATCTAGAACAACAAGAGAAGGATGGCCAATGCAGTCTGGCGATGCTACGTTACAGGGGCAAGCTCTCAGAGACTTAATTCCTAGGCCTGAAGAAGGAGTTAAGTCTCCGGAAGCTTGCCCCTGCAACGTCGCACCGCCAGACTTCATTGGTCATCCTTCTCTTGTTGTTATGGAAACGGAGCTCGTTGAAACATGGAAGCACACTTCATGGAGGCTGCGCCGCAATATCTGTCGTCACAGAAAAAATAACACCTTTCCAAACTGCCCACAAAAACAACAACCAAAAACAAATCCCGTCTGTCTCTTGACCCTGTGAACTCTCACGTGACATCCCAGGTCCCAGACAGAAGAAATCCTACAGTGCTAATTAAGACTTAATGGGAGGAGAGTTGATTCAAATTTGAACTTGCCTCATTCCTCACGATCTGACCAAGTCAACAGCGTAGAATCGGTATTGAGTGTGCTCGAGGCTAACTGCTTAGAACCTAACATTGTACAGAAGGGAATTGTCTGAGCTGCTTGGCGGTATGTCATTGCAAATGGTGCATTTCTACTGGTCTCATATGCGTGCTGGATAAAGATTATATTTTCTTCCCCTCAAAACCACCTTAATTATTTTCGTCACCTTTCTATTAATCCGTGATCTCCCATCTCTTTCTAGATGTGTGTGTGTATGTGTGTGTGTGTGTGTGTGCGCGCGCGTACATGCGTGTGTGTTTGTGTGTGTGTGTGTTTGTATATGTGTGTTTGTATATATGTGTGTGTGGTTGTATGTAATTTTGTGTGCGTGTGTGTGTGTGCGTGTGTGTGTAATGTTGTGTGTCCGTATGTGTGTGTGTGTGTGCGTGTGTGTGTATGTGCGTGTGCGTGCATGCATGTTTGCATGTGTAAAAGTGTGTGTGTGTGTATGTATATTTGTGTGTGTATGTAAGTGTGCATGCATGCATGTGTGCATGTGTAAAAGTGTTTGAGGGTGTGTGTATGTATGTATGTGTGGGTTTGTGTAAGTGGGGGGGGGGGGGGGGGCGGGGGATCTGTGTCCGTCTGCATGTGTGGGTTTCTGTCTGGTTGCTTGTTTCTGTGTGTTTGTATGCATTTATTTTTCTGTGTGTGCGCATGTATGTGTGTGTGTGTGTGTGTGTGTGCTTTGTTTATATGCATGCGTGCTTGTGCGCACGCGTGTGTATCTGTTGCGTGTGTTTGTGCGCGTGCGTGCAAACGTGTATGCATTCGAATGTGAGTGTAGGCGCGCGTGCGCATGCTGTGAATGAGTTCGCTTGTGCACATGCACGTGCGTGCACGCACATGAGTATGTGTGCGTGTGTGTGTGTGTGTTCACCAGATTCTATGGAAAATCTTGTAAGGGTGCATATTCAAGCAATGAAAATTTTGTATTTTGTCATCAAAGTGAATGGTTGTGCATTGCTTGTGTTGCTACGTCCGTCTGACTCCGTGTCTGTCCCACACCTTCCAAGGACTTCTGACGCAGACCTCACTGACAAACCTTTCCTCTCTGTCCACCAGCGGAGATCGCGACCGATGCAAGGGAAGTAACTCCTGTATGGAGTTGTCTCCCCCTTGACTGCATGAAGCACTGCATGGCCACTTGGAGCAGCTGCAACAGGTCAAGTCCAGACACGCTGCTGTCTCCTTGCGTCCCAGTCGCCTTCGTGTTTCTCCCTCTGCTGCAGTCGTCACTGACAGCTCCACTTTCTTCTGCCTGAAGTCTGCCAGTAGCTAAATGCATGCAAGTGTATGCCATGTTTTCTTGCGCTGGATTTAATTATATAGTATATGTTGCGTGCTCTTTACATTGTTATTTTAATGCAAGCAGCAGTCAGCAGCTTAGAAGAGAGACGAGGATCTATGGAAGGATCTATGGAAGGAAGGAGGAGTGGTGGGTGACAGCAGCAGACCGACTGACGCAGCACTTGTACTCCTGGTCCTAGGGCCAACAATTCCACCAGCAGCTCAGTGTCTGACAAGTTTCCCCAGTCCACCTGACTACTGCCACTTGCACTCAGTGGAGAGAGTTTTCTGTCCACTCCACACCGTGTACACTAGTGGCATCAGAATGCAATTCCACATCCGGGAGAAATTTCTAATCATGAAAACAGCAACTCAACAGTCTACAATAACTGGTTCTGTATTCCTCTCCCTCCTCATGGTCGTCATCAGCAACACTACCACAAGCCACCATCACTGTCGTTATCATTATCACCACCACTATCACTGCGGTCATCATCGTCATCAGGAAAATTATCATCATCATTCATCCAGCTGTGTCAATAACAACACCAACATATCAGTGGGAATAGATAATGCTGTATTTTACTCTATTTCAAGCTATGTGATATATAAAAAAGCAATGTAAAACATTTTTCAATACGAGCAGAGCTTCATAGAGTATGAAGCTTGAGCAACACTGCACGTGAGGTTCAGATTATCAGTAGCCACTTCAATGTAGCCACTTCAATACACATTCTGACAAGAAGGAAGTCGACAGCCACCATGTCACCCCACAGCATCCTAAAGCAGGACAACCCAGAGTTATAATGTTTAGACTGTGTAGTAAATAAGCAGTACAAACAATTCTGAATCACAAGAAAAATCAACAGTCAGAGGAACCCACTGAAAGACACAGTGTGTCTGTTCTCCCTACCCACAGGGCATCCCCCTTTCTTCATCGTCTTGATACACCAGCTTTCGCAGTTACAAACTATGTACAGCTCACAATGAATCAAAGTGAATATGAAATCACAGATATGTGGAGTGGCTGCAATTAGAACCTGCTTTACAGACGCATCACAAAACAATATAATTCATCAAAACAATCTT
>JAWQFJ010026208.1:0-13082 GCA_034096865.1 Theodoxus fluviatilis | reverse complement strand
GACCGACCGACTGACCGACCGACCTGCCGACCGACCGACTGACCGACCGACATTTACTGCTGACATGCCTATGCTGTCTCTTGTATACCGTCCAAACTACACAACAAGAAGGGCAAAGCCCATACGACTCACATGCTTGACCTTGACCTTTATATGACCTTGACCTTCAGGTGACCTTCAAAGTCAAGGTCAAATAACTAAACCTACCAATGACATCATACACTAAGACATGCTGTCGCAAGATGCGACTTGGGTGTGATGTGGTATCGTAAATGTCAGTGTGTGAAGTTACTTCGGATTACGCGCTCCGACCGTTTTTACCGCAATGCGGCAAACGAATTCGTGTGACGGGGGGAGCGACGTCACCTCAAGGGGGTAGTTGAGGGGTGTAGGGGTGCGTTGGAATGCCACGGGGTTCACACACTATTCAACACAGGTCGGGAGGGCGCGAAATTAGCTGGGCGATGATTGGGAGATGTTCGAGTGGCGCGAAATTACTGATCTGTGATTGGGGCTTAATCACGTGACAGGAGTTAACGTCAGGGCTGACGAGCGTTCTAGATCAGTAGGTATTCATCGGTCGGATGAAGAGGGAGTGAGCGATCGGCGCTACTCATTGGAGCCACATGGGTGGCTAAAAAGCGAAGCTGTTTCGCTTTGATAGAAATCTCATCGCTGGGGACCTATGGTTGGGTCAGCCGCGAGAGCGGGGAAAGAGAGCTTTTTGGTCGAGACTGAGGAAAGTTCGTTGTGGGAGGACCACGGCCTGAGGTTGTTTGAGGTAATGTACAATTTGCGACAATTCTTTTGCCATGGGGAAATTGACCGTTGGTTAAGGCGGGAGAAACGGGTCATTCATTGTGCATGAGTGAATTGTACTTTGAGAATTGAACTAAATCTTTGGGGAAGGTCGGGGGGATACCTATCTCCGTTTGAGTCGTGATTGTAATTCAATTCGTGAACAGGGAGTGTTTAATTTGGACGAAGCGTTCGGGCAAAGGTGCATCGCTCTATGTTGAATCAGGCACGTGTAAATTCTTGGGGAGAAAGCATAGTCTCTCATTAGGCACTCGCGTTGTATGTTTCAGGCCAACCTATGAACCTATTACTCGCATCGAGAGAAACGAATACCTGTGTACGCGCTCTACGAGAGCTCTGTCGTTTCTACTATTGCATCCTGCAATCGCCTGCCTCCGGGTTGGGTTAGCGAGAACCTACCCTTGTCGGTGCACGCCAGCATCGAGTTTCGGCGGACGACACTTCGAAGCACGCAGTGTGCTTTTCCTCAACGGCGGTGGAAACCAATTGTGCAAGTACTTTCTTCCGTGGTAACTCTGGGAGTTGCGACTTTCGTTATGACTAGCTGTGTGCTATAATTTTTGGGTCTAACGAATTACACCGACGGACTGGTGTGAAGTCCACAGGATTGTGGCCTAACTGTCAGGGCGTAAGGACAGGTTAGAGGCGGGACGGTCAAGACGCTAGCATCGTGCATTCGCGTGGAGCGGTGATACGCGCAGCCAATGGTTGTAGGGGGGATATACAACGTGGATAGTGCGATGAATGAACTGATCTTCTTGTAGGATGAAATTATTTCGCACTTTGTTCAGATGACCAGGGGGATTCCTGCTGCTTCGGACGGACTTTCCGATTTTTCACTGATTGGGTTAGCGAGCGCGGCGCTCGTTAGTCAGTGATACCTCGAGACAGGAGCGGGGCGAAGGAGCCTACTTGTTTGCCATGACACCGGGACGCTTGGAGGCGTCTGTCTTCGTTATACTACTGGGAACCTTCATAGAGGAACTTTTCCTTTAGACTTGTCAAAGCACGGAGCTTGGGACAGTCGTACTTTCGACGGACTGAAAGGAGGGAAGGGGTAGTAGGTCATGTGCAATTTCTCTGTGAGTCTGGGACGGTGTAACTCAGATTTGTGTTTGGGTCGGTTTGTTCTATGACAGGATTAGAGTTTCTGGACTGCGAACTGTCCGGGACGGCGAAAAGGGTAAGCTGAAACCTTTTTCCTTTCTTTCTCTGCTTGAATGTCGGCAACTGTTACTGCTCGCGGGAGTTTGTCTTGAACAGGTTGCCGAGCGAGAAAGGAGCGCGTGAGTGCGGCTCTGCGCGTGTCTGTTGTTGCCTCTATGTATTTTTCCTCGATGAGAGTGGTGGGCGGAAGTACGTCATCGAGGGGAAGGGGGTGGAGCTAACGGGGGTTTGGGCTCATTGATATGCAGACAGAGGTGGGATTGTGGTGCATGGCTTGTAGCGTGGAAAATAGTAACCCGTGGAAAACAGTGACGGAAGTCATCGCAGAGTTATCTGCGAGGGACGTGCTTTATGCAATTTACCGCTCCTGCACCTGTTCTTCGCATGGAATATATTCCGACAAACGACGCATTAGTTGCTTTACGAGGTTTTGGTGCATTTGTGTAGTTTAACACATGATGTAGCGTTCAAAAAAGTTTTTCCCCGTGTAAATCCGTCTCCCCTGCCGGAAATAAAATGGGAGTCACCTCCCTGTAGTCTGTTTGTAGTCTGGTTTTATAAAACGCGACCGTTGACTGACTTGGCACGCCCGGGGAGTTATGCTAAGATCCGGCCGCGTAAATATATCTGCGTTTTGTGACAAACGTCTTGCTCGGCGGTACTGTACTCCATGCACCTTAACGGTGCGCGTGATTCGGGTGTAATCTTAAGCTAAACGACGTTCCGAATGTTTCCGACTTCGACCATTTCAGCAGCGCCAATAAACGTCGTTTAGCTTAAGATTACACCCGAATCACGCGCACCGTTAAGGTGCATGGAGTACAGTACCGCCGAGAAAGACGTTTGTCACAAAACGCAGATATATTTACGCGGCCGGATCTTAGCATAACTCCCCGGGCGTGCCAAGTCAGTCAGGCGGAGTGGCGGGTGCCGTCTCTTTTTAGAGTGGAATTTTCAGAAAATCCCTCGCAGATAACTCTGCGATGACTTCCGTCACTGTTTTCCACGGGTTACTATTTTCCACGCTACACCGCTTCATTTCGAGTAACTTAGCTAAAAGGGAGACTGTGTAGCAGGGGCTAGGAAAATCTTTCTGTAGAGATTGTTTATTTCCTAACGTTCCGGGATTCAGGGGAAGTGGAGATTTCTATTTAACAGGGGTTTGTTAAATGTTTTGGGTGAAGTTGGAAACTGTTTGTGGATTGGAGAGTGGATGCAACTTTGGTGTATGGTGGAAGTAATAGACTTTAATCTCTGTGGTGAGATTTCTCTTGTTCTTGCGGCAAGCTTTAGAACGAGTGGTTGGAGAGGGTGTTTGTTTCTTACCAGAACTGCATCGTGATTAAATTCCAGTTTCTGGTGTTTACATGACAGAGTGAAGAGGAGTGAGTTTTGTTTACACACTAATAGTCAACCTAGTCACCGGTGACTTAGGAACTGTTTCTTTGTGTGTGGGGTTTTATGCTTGAACTTGTTCACTTTCTTTTGATGCTAGTTGTTCATTGTTGTTGTTGATTTTATTCTTGTTTCTGGTAGCGGAAGTGCCTCCATCTTGTCTCCGCTACCCATCTTTGTTTTGGTTTATTTTTCTTGCCTTTAGTCATTTGCCTGCTCCTTCCTTGGCGGCTCTGTGCAGCGAGGAGGAGTTTGTTCTTGATTAAACTTGTTGTTTATTTTCTCACGATTCAGTGGTCTCTTATTCACTTGTTTGTTGACATTGTTTGATGTTTTGTGGTGTCCCCCCAAGGAGTGGTGGTTAGGTTTAGTTGTAAACCATTGTTTATCTTTGGGTCTCTCTCCTCTAGGACGACTACGTCGTTCCTCGAGGAGGAGCCTATCATTAGCCAGTAAGGATAAACGCGACACATGCTTAACACATTTTTCCTACCAAACTACATGTGACCTTGACCCAAGGTCAAGGTCATCCAAGGTCATGCAACACAAAGCTATTAATTCAAGACATAGGAAGCACAATGGTGCTTATTGGCACTTTCTACCATGAGATATGGTCACTTTTAGTGGTTCACTACCCCATTTTGGTCACATTTCATAAGGGTCAAAGTGACCTTGACCTTGATGATATGTGACCAAATGTGTCTCATGATGAAGTATAACATGTGCCCCATATAAGTTTTAAGTTTGAAACAGTTATCTTCCATAGTTCAGGGTCAAGGTCACTTCAAAATATGTATGCAATCCAACTTTGAAGAGCTCCTGTGACCTTGCCCTTAAAGCAAGGTCAACCAAACTGTATCAAAGGATAGGGATTACTTTGCCCTATATATCATATATAGGTGAGGTATCCAATCTCAAAACCTTGAGAGAAAATTGAGAAAATGGGAAAAATGACTGTTTTTTAGACAACATTTATGGCCCCTGCGACCTTGACCTTGAAACAAGGACAAGTCACTGTGTATGTTTTTTGAGGCCTTGTCATCATACACCATCATGCCACATTTGGTATTGATAGACTTAATAGTCTCTGAGAAAAATCCAACGTTAAAGTTTTCGGATGCCCGGACACCCGGACGCCCGGACGGACGAAACGGGTGAGTACATAGACTCACTTTTGCTTCGCATGTGAGTCAAAAAGCCTGCAGATCAGTGAATCATTCGATAGAGGTTCACCATGCACACTGTGGTAGAATGATTACGTGTGGCACTCACCTCCATTGTCGACCAGCAGGAACCTTTTGCCGGGCTGGGAGAGGGAAAAGGGGGTGGAGGGGGAGGAGGGGTGGAAGAGGGGAAGGGGGTGGGACTGGAAGTACTTCAGGCAGTACACAGACGCTGCCTCCGGCTCTAGAGCAAGCTGCAGGTGATCCCCAGGGATGCCCGCCTGCCAAGAAGAACGCAGAGCTTGGTGCCCCTCCTGAACACAAAGACCAGTCACGTAACAAAGGCTCTTGGGGAAGTGGCACAGTCACGTGACAAAGGCTCTAGGGGAAGTGGCACAGTCACGTGACAAAGGCTCTAGAGGAAGTGGCACAGTCGCGTGACAAAGGCTCTAGGGGAAGTGGCACAGTCACGTGACAAAGGCTCTAGGGGAAGTGGCACAGTCACGTGACAAAGGCTCTAGGGGAAGCGGCACAGTCACGTGACAAAGGCTCTAGGGGAAGTGGCAGTCACGTGACAAAGGCTCTTGGGGAAGTGGCACAGTCACGTGACAAAGGCTCTAGGGGAAGTGGCAGTCACGTGACAAAGGCTCTAGGGGAAGTGGCACAGTCACGTGACAAAGGCTCTAGGGGAAGTGGCACAGTCACGTGACAAAGGCTCTAGGGGAAGTGGACAGTCACGTGACAAAGGCTCTAGGGGAAGTGGCACAGTCACGTGACAAAGGCTCTAGGGGAAGTGGCACAGTCACGTGGCAAAGGCTCTAGGGGAAGTGGCACAGTCACGTGACAAAGGCTCTAGGGGAAGTGGCACAGTCACGTGGCAAAGGCTCTAGGGGAAGTGGCACAGTCACGTGACAAAGGCTCTAGGGGAAGCGGCTCAGTCACGGGACAAAGGCTCTAGGGGAAGTGGCACAGTCACGTGACAAAGTCTCTAAGGGAAGTGGCACAGTCCACAGGGAGACTTCCTGGGTGGCAAATTGAATCCCTGAAAGTCTGACGTCGTCCCTGGTTTATCTCCTGAACGGTTTGTCTGATTCCTTTCTGCGAACAGAGCGTGTCGCTTGACGTTTCAGCTAAAATGGCACGGCCGGCTTGCCTTGCCTCTTACAAAGATACACCAGACCCGATTTTTCGTGATCTTGGACTTGTTACTTTTCATAAGCTAAGAAACTCTCTCTCTCTCTCTGCCAGTCCTGAACCGTGATACAAACTTGGGCTGACCGGCAGAGCTGCCCTCTCTACCGCCTCTACAGACCCGAGCCAGACACACGGACGCATGGGGTTGGTGGGGGTTGGGGGTGGGGGTGGGGGTGGGTGGGGATGTGGATGGGGGGTGGAGGACAGTGGTTGTCTGGATCTACCTTATCTGCAGCCCTGTGCATGAACTGCCGGGCCTTGTCGTCCCAGATGGCGGGCACGGTGAGGACCCACTGAACGTCCGCCTCTCGCACGCCTGCCTTCCTCTCCTGCAGCATGCCCATGGCGTGGCCCTTCAGGAAGCCGATGGCGGCGGCGAAGACGTCCAAAGCGAGCATCCATTTCTTCTTGGACTCGTCGTGCAGCTTCGAGTCTTCAGACAGGTCCTGGAACAACCCACGCCCTCTGTCACCCTGTCACGCGCTGTGTCACCCTGTCACGCCCTCTGTCACCCTGTCACACTCTCTGTCACGCCGTGTCACCCTGTCATGTTCTGTGTCACTCTGTCACTCCTTCTGTCACCATGTCACGCCCTCTGCAACCCTGTCAAAGCCTCTGTCACTGTCACGGCCTCTGTCACCCCGTCACCCTCTATATTACCCTGTCACGCCCTCTGTCACCCTGTCGAGCTCTGTCACCCCCTCTGGCATCCTGTCACGCTCTGTGTCACCCTGTCACGCCATGTCACCCTGTCACGCTCTGTATCACTTTTTCACGCTCTGCGTAACCTGTCACGCCGTCTGTCATCCTGCCACGCCCACTGCAACCCTGTCAAGGCCTCTGTCACTTTGTCACGACCTCTGTCACCCTGTCACGCTCTATATCACCCTGTCACGCCCTCTGTCACCCTGTCACGCCCTCAGTTACCCTGACATGCCCACTGTAACACTGTCAAGGCCGCTGTCACCCTGTCACGGCTTCTGTCACCCTGTCACTTCCTATGTCACCATGTCACGCCCTGTTCTCCTGTCACGACCTCTGTCATCCTGTCATGCCCTCTGTCTCCCTGTCAAGTCCTTTGTCATTCTGTCACGTCCTGTCATTCTGTCACATACCCTGTCACCTTGTCACGGCAGCTATCGCTCTGTCACGCCCCTTTGTCTCCCTGTCACGTCCTCTGTCACTATCACGTCCTTTGTCATCCTGTCACGATCTGTCACCTTGTCACGTCCTCTGTCACCTTGTCACGGCCTCTGTCTTCTGTCATGTCCCTTGTCACTCTGTCACATTCTTTGTCGTTCTGTCACATCCCCTGGCAACCTGGCACGGCCTCTGTCATCCTGTCACAGCTTCCACCACGTCGTCACGATATCTGTCTCCATGTCACGACCTCTGTCATCCTATCACGGCCTCTGTCACCATGTCACGGCCTCTGTCTCCATATCACAGCCTATGTCACCATGTCACGGCCTCTGTTACCCTGTCACGACATCTGTTACGGCTTCCACCACTCTGTCACTCCCTCCGTCACCCTGTCACGGCCTCCGCCACCTTGTCACATCCTCTGGTGTGAGTGTCGTGGAACAGGAGCCAACATCGACAGTGATCTGAGGTAAGCTTTTCTGAAATGCTTCTTAGTTAAGACTGCTGTGAGAGGAGGAGATGACAACAAGCTTTTTGACGATAAAGTTGTTCAATACTGGGAGGTGGGGGGGGGGGGGGTGTGAGGGGGGAGGAGGAGGAAGAAGGGGGGAAGGGAAGGGGACCTTACAGCAAACTTCTTATTCGAAGATATCTTCCTCTGATCGTTCTGTCCGTCATCAGCGTGTCCGCTTAACCCCGTGTTTATGGCATATATACGTATCAACCGACCTTTTCATTCAAACACAGCCTGGAAGGCTAAGTGGACTGGAAGGATGCTGCCACTAATTCCTTGCACGGCAAAGGGAATGTCTGTCTGCAGGTCTACAGTCCATGAGGCAGGGTCAGTCTGGCGTCAAGTCCGTCATGTCTGCCTATTGACCTGCCAGTGTGTGTGCGCCTGGAAGTGTTCCCAGGTCTGTCGCACCACAGTCCCAAGTAGTCTCTGTCCTCGAACGTTTCTGTCCAGGCGTTAGTACACTGGCACTAAACAACGATACCTTCTGACGGAGGAGTGTCATCTTGAACTTCTCGAAGAGGTACCATTTCTTGGCCTCGGCCTTGTCTTTGTCGAAGATGGCATTGAAGGTCTTTTCTGCCTCCTGACCGAAGCTGTGGAATTTCTGGTCAGGCGTAAAAAGCACGGTCGTGGGCACCTTGTCCTCTTGTCCATTGTCCGTGAGGAAGTTCTGGCTCCACACACGCGGTGGACTGAGCTCCATGTCCTCCAGGAAGGAGAACGCGTAGCCAGAGTAGGTGGTGCCGAAGTCGATGGCCACCACCACAAGCCTGGAGCCGTCGGTTCTTGCGTCGGTGTTCGGGCCGTCCTGTAGCAATGACAGGTCAAACAGCTGTCACTGAACAGGTCCACCACAGACAACACGTAGACAGGAAAATCCCTGTGCCTTCCTGTTTTGGCAAGTACATTGACGGTACTAGAAAACGCCAAGGCTAAATATCCTGTCTGACATGTGTATGCGTGCGTGCTTGTGTGTGTTTGTGTGAGTGTGTGTGAGCGTGCGCTCGTGCGTGTGCATGTGTGTCTGTGTGTGTCTGTACGTGTGTGTGTGTGTGCATCCGCACGAGTGCACGTGCGTGCATGTCTGTGCATTTGTGTGTGGGTGTGCGGCTCCGCCTGTATGCAGACATCTCTGAGTGCGAGCGAGGATCCTACCTTCCCTCCTGCAGCAGCAGCATCACCGGATGTAACGTCAACGGGCTCGCAGTACCTGGCAACGGCGCCCCTGGCAACGGCTGTTTCCGGGAAGGGCAGCACTTTCAGCTTCAAACGAGGAAAGCGCTCCCCCACAGCGTCCTTGACGACACGACACTGGCTGAAGCCGCCGAAAAGCAATATGGCGTCCACGGGGCAGTCGTCCATGGCGCAGAGGGCTTGCTCTATGGTGGAGATGACGGCGTCCACGGCCCTGTCGAAGAAGGTCCGGTACAGCTCCAGGGTCAGCAGCAGCTTGTTCTTGATCAGGCTGGCTCGTCCCCGCCATGGCGAGGAGGGCAGCCCCCCCTGCAGCCTGTCCACCAGGGCCTGCGGGAGAGTGACGGCCACCTTCTTCGACTCCACGTCCATGTGCTTGACCGCCACGAAGGCCCGGATGGCCCTCGCCACCTCGGCAGACCCAGGGCCCTCCAGGACTTCCGGCCCAGCCAGATCCTTGAGGAACTCCTCGAAAGCCGTGTCCACGGAACCCCCGCCCCCCTCGCTGGAGAAGGGGCCGCATTTCTCGGTGACGTCAGAATCGCCAGTGGCCTCAAAGACAGATGCTGTGACGGCTCCTCCTGAAAGAGCGATGCCAGCTGTCAGCAGGTCAAGTTCCGGTCGGACATCCTCGAGGTAGATTTAAATAGATAACGATTTCTCACGAACACACGCGTGGTGCATGCATCTTCAGCGAACACCAGAAACTGCTCTCTGTAAAGCCAGGCTACGTGCAAACGTCCACAGGAAAGAACTTCTCCTTCCTCCTGGAGTGAGACGCTTTGCGAACAGGGAAACTTCGCAGTTGGAAATGGAAACGACCTGGGGAAACTTGCTCGTTTCCAGTGTAAAGCACGACGGTTTATGCAGGGGGAACTCTCCACACACGATCATTTCTAGAACCCATTTTCCACTGGAAAGTTTTTGAGCCATAAATAAATACCGCAATCAATTTTGACATAGAAACCCACCCTCATCCCTAATTTTCGCCTCTATCTCCCCTAACCCTCCCCCCACTTCTACCCCACCTTTCACCCCATCTTCTACCCCACCTTCTACCTTACCTTCTACCCCACCATCTACCTTACCTTCTACCCCACCTTCTACCCACCTTCTACCCCATCTTTCACCCCACCTTCTACCCCACCTTCTACCCCACCTTCTACCCACCTTCTACCCCACCTTCTACCCCACCTTTCACCCCACCTTCTACCCCACTTTCTACCTTACCTTCTATCCCACCTTCTACCCCACCTTCTACCCCACTTCTACCCCACCTTCTACCCCACCTTCAACCCCAACTTTCACCCCACCTTCTCACCCCACCTTCTACCCCACCTTTCACCCCACCTTCTACCCCACCTTCTACCCCACCTTCTACCTCACCTTCTACCCCACCTTTCAACCCACCTTCTACTTCACCTTTCACCCCACCTTCTACCCCACCTTCTACCCGACCTTTCACCCCACCTTCTACCCCACCTTTCACCCCACCTTCTACCCACCTTCTACCTCACCTTCTACCCCACCTTCTACCCCACCTTCTACCCCACCTTTCACCCCACCCTCTACCCCACCTTCTACCCCACCCACACTACATGCGTCTGTCACACTCCTCCTCCACTCCGAATCCCCACCCCACCCAGCGCCATTCTTTCGTTACAATCGTCTTTAAGGGGAGGTAAGTCCTCGCATGTCTCATCTTGCAGACCCTGACTGCCAGACCCAAACCGCCAGCCCCAGACTGCCAGATTGCCGCCCCAGACTGCCAGATTGCCAACCCCAGACACCCAGCCCCAGACAGCCAGACTGCCAGCTCCAGACTGCCAGCCCCAGACTGCCAGCCCCAGACTGCCAGCCCCTGACTATCAGCCCCAGACTGCCAGCTCCAGACTGCCAGCCCCATACTCCCAGCACTTGCCTGCCAGCCCCAGAGTGCCTGTCCCAAACTGCCAGACTGCCAAACTCCGACTGACGACCCCAGACTGCAAGACTGCCAGCCCCAGACTGCAAGACTGCCAGCCCCAGACTGCCAGCCCCAGACTGCCAGCCCCAGACTGCCAGCCCCAGACTGCCAGCCCCAGACTGCCAGCCCCAGACTGCCAGCCCCAGACTGCCAGCCCCAGACTGCCAGCCCCAGACTGCCAGCTCCAGACTGCCAGCTCCAGACTGCCAGCCCCAGACTGCCAGCCCCAGACTGCCAGCTCCAGACTGCCAGCTCCAGACTGCCAGCTCCAGACTGCCAGCTCCAGACTGCCAGCCCCAGACTGCCAGCCCCAGACTGCCAGCCCCAGACTGCCAGCCCCAGGCTGCAAGACTGTCAGCCCCAGACTGCCAGCCCCAGACTGCCAACCCCAGACTGCCAGCCCCAGACTGAAAGCCCCAGACTGCCAGCCCCAGACTGCCAGCCCCAGACTGAAAGCCCCAGACTGTCAGCCCCAGACTGCCAGCTCCAGACTGCCAGCTCCAGACTGCCAGCCCCAGACTGCCAGCCCCAGACTGCCAGCTCCAGACTGCCAGCTCCAGACTGCCAGCCCCAGACTGCCAGACTGCCAGCCCCAGACTGCCAGCTCCAGACTGCCAGCTCCAGACTGCCAGCTCCAGACTGCCAGACTGCCAGCTCCAGACTGCCAGCCCCAGACTGCCAGCCCCAGACTGCCAGACTGCCAGCCCCAGACTGCCAGCCCCAGTCTGCCAGCTCCAGACTGCAAGCCCCAGACTGCAAGAATGCCAGCCCCAGACTGCCAGACTGCCAGCCCCAGACTGCCAGCTCCAGACTGCCAGCTCCAGACTGCAAGCCCCAGACTGCAAGACTGCCAGCCCCAGACTGCCAGCCCCAGTCTGCCAGCCCCAGACTGCCAGCCCCAGACTGCCAGCCCCAGACTGCCAGCCCCAGTCTGCAAGCCCCAGACTGCAAGACTGTCAGCCCCAGACTGCCAGCCCCAGACTGCCAGCCCCAGACTGCCAGCTCCAGACTGCCAGCTCCAGACTGCCAGCTCCAGACTGCCAGCTCCAGACTGCCAGCCCCAGACTGCCAGCCCCAGACTGCCAGACCCAGACTGCCAGCCCCAGACTGCCAGCCCCAGACTGCCAGCCCCAGACTGCCAGCCCGAGTCTGCAAGCCCCAGACTGCCAGCCCCAGACTGCCAGCCCCAGACCGCCAGCCCCAGACTGCCAGCCCGAGTCTGCAAGCCCCAGACTGCCAGCCCCAGACTGCCAGCTCCAGACTGCCAGCCCCAGACTGCCAGACTGCCAGCCCCAGACTGCCAGCCCCAGACTGCCAGCCCCAGACTGCCAGACTGCCAGCCCCAGACTGCCAGCCCCAGACTGCCAGCCCCAGTCTGCAAGCCCCAGACTGCCAGCCCCAGACTGCCAGCTCCAGACTGCCAGCCCCAGACTGCCAGCCCCAGACTGCAAGCCCCAGACTGCCAGCTCCAGACTGTCAGCCCCAGACTGTCAGCCCCAGACTGCAAGACTGCCAGCCCCAGACTGCCAGCCCCAGACTGCCAGCCCCAGACTGCCAGCCCCAGACTGCCAGCCCCAGACTGCCAGCCCCAGACTGACAGCCACAGACTGTCAGCCCCAGACTGCCAGCCCCAGACTGACAGCCCCAGACTGAAAGCCCCAGACTGTCAGCCCCAGACTGCCAGCCCCAGTCTGCAAGCCCCAGACTGCCAGCCCCAGACTGCCAGCCCCAGACTGACAGCCACAGACTGCCAGCCACAGACTGCCAGCCCCAGACTGCCAGCCCCAGACTGCCAGCCCCAGACTGAAAGCCCCAGACTGTCAGCCCCAGACTGCCAGCCCCAGACTGCCAGCCCCAGACTGCCAGCCCCAGTCTGCAAGCCCCAGACTGACAGCCACAGACTGCCAGCCACAGACTGCCAGCCACAGACTGCCAGCTCCAGACTGCCAGCTCCAGACTGCCAGCCCCAGACTGCCAGCTCCAGACTGCCAGCTCCAGACTGCCAGCCCCAGACTGCCAGACTGCCAGCCCCAGACTGCCAGACTGCCAGCCACAGACTGCCAGCCCCAGTCTGCCAGCCACAGACTGCCAACCACAGACTGACAGCCACAGATTGCCAGCCCCAGACTGCCAGCCACAGACTGCCAGCCCCAGACTGCCAGATTGCCAGCCCCAGTCTGCCAGCCCCAGACTGCCAGACTGCCAGCCCCAGACTGCAAGCCCCAGACTGCCAGCCCCAGACTGCCAGCCCCAGTCTGCCAGCCCCAGACTGCCAGCCCCAGACTGCCAGACTGCCAGCCCCAGACTGCCAGCCCCAGACTGCCAGCCCCAGACTGCCAGCCCCAGACTGCCAGACTGCCAGCCCCAGACTGACAGATTGCCAGCCCCAGACTGCCAGACCGCCAGCCCCAGACTGCCAGACCGCCAGCCCCAGACTGCCAGCCCCAGACTGCCAGCCCCAGACTGCTAGCCCCAGACTGCCAGCCCCAGACTGCAAGCCCCAGACTGCCAGCCCCAGACTGCC
>JAWQFJ010026207.1:15000-18395 GCA_034096865.1 Theodoxus fluviatilis | reverse complement strand
GAAGTCATCGACACGATGAAATTTCAGTAATACCGTTTCGCAAGCAGGATGAGCGAAATGTATTTAGTCAATAGATAGTAGTTCGGTGGGTAGTTGGGTCAAGCAAAGGCTGTGAATACCAAAACGGAGAGAGAGAGAGAGAGAGAAAGAGAGAGAGAGAGAGAGAGAGAAAGAGAGAGAGAGAGAGAGAGAGAAAGAGAGAGAGTGTGAGAGAGAGAGAGAGATTTTGAATGAGTACGTATGTGCGTGCGTTTGTATCTGTGTCCGCGTGAGTGCTTACGTGTATGTTTGCTGGTACGTGTTGTACATGCTTGTGTGTGTGTGCGCGCGCGCGCGTGTTTGTGTGTGTGTGGGTGTGTGTGTGTGTGTGTGTGTGTGTGTGTGTGTGTGTTTGCGTGTGGAAAGAGGGAATGTGGGCTGTTGAACAATATAGTTGGGAAGAGGAATATGTATATATGGGTTCCAGGCAGGTTTACCTTGCATTTATAATGTACATGTTTGTATGGCATGGATTCTGTGTTTTTTGGATGCCAGATAAGGTAACTGACGGGAAGAAGATGGAGGGAGGGAGGGAGAGAGAGAGAGAGAGAGAGAGAGAGAGAGAGAGATATATATCAGCATACATAATTAAATGAAAAATGAAATGCCGGCCAGAATGTTCATGCTCCTTTACAGGCAGAACTTGTCCTGGAGGACATGCCCCCTGTGGGTTGGGGGGTGAGAATAGACCCACCGTGTCTCCCTGCACGATTCGAAAGAGGCGAAAAAATAAGGGCATCATAACTTGAATTGCGCTTACTTGGAACTTTTCTGGTGATGTTCGTGCTCAACGGCCTTGCATAGCCTGCAAAAGCTGATAGGCCGTAAAACTCCTCCCATCCATCCAGGAGGACATTGCTAGGGTGCCCCAACAGTGTGTGATGGATCTCCTCAGTCACAGTGTTGTGCGATATTATCTATACATGTATAACACACTGTAGACTTTTTAAAAATAAAAACAAATATTACAGCTGCAACCAATACAAACACAGACAAAAACTTACTTGAGGGTTTGAGCGCTGTTCTCGCCGCAGTCTGTCGAAGTTCCGTACACAGCTTGTCGGCGTTACCTCCGCCAAGGAGTTGATGTTTCTCGCTCTTTTAGGTCGTTATTTATTCGAAAAAATAACTCAAAGGTTCGAAACGGATTCTGTTGAAATTTGGTGCACGTTAAGGGTTTTAATCAAGGTAAATATCATTAATTTGGAACGTTATCTGTTATGTCATTTTGGAGTAACAACCACAAAGAGAAATTGTATCGCCTCTGCCATAGGCCGGCGTTGGCTTTAAGCTGGCATGTGCGTTCCACAATCAGAGACCGCTAGCAGAAGCTAAAATTAAGTGAAGCTACAGGCCTGGGTAGCAGAACATGCTGCCTGAATTAAACATTCCATTGAAGATGTGCTGTGTTACGCCTGTTCTTCATTGACAAATGCATTTTGGCTAATACTCACCAAGTCTTGGAAAATTATTTATTGGCAAACATTCGGCAAAAATGTGGCAACTATTACGCCAAGTCTTGGCAAATCATTAGCTTCTATTGATCGGCATCATACCCATACAGTAAGTGTGCAATGGCTGTAAATGTAAACGAAGCTATATATTTGTTCCGCCATTGTGCTCTGAGATCTCACGAATATCTCGCGCCAATAGTTATTGGCATTACCTGTCGAGCCAATATCCCAAGTCTTGGTAAATATTTTCCAAGTCTTGGCAAAAAACAGTTAAGAACCGAAACACTTAATATATTGAGCGAATATATCCCGTGACTCTGCAAAAGTTGACCGAATACTTGGCCAGTATTTGCCAGGACTTGACAAACACCAGTTAAGAACCGGCTTTAGTCTGTACCATACGTTCCTACTTATTTACCTCCTGTGGGTTGGGAGTTAGAATAGACCCACCGCGTCTCCCTTCGCGATTCATAAAAAACGAATAACTAGGGAAACAAAGACTTGACATATTCTTATTGTGTCCAGCTCTAATGATTTCCGAGATCAATGGCCCAACATAGCCTGCCAGAGCTGATAGTTCACAGTCTCATTCATTCATTCATTCATTCATTCATTCATACCCTACGTTTTGACACGATCTGTAAAGTTGTTCGTGCCTAACAATTTTTCACACTGCCTACCGTAAAATAATCAGTTTGTGAGAAACACAAGCACATACAACTAATAGAAAGATTGATAGATACAGAGATAGACATATTAGATTAGGTCAGCTCAGATTAGATTAGATTAGATGAAGCTAGGCTAGGTTTTGCTGATGACATTGATGGATTAGCAGGAAGTGAAGAGGAGCTGACTAGTCCTGTCGAGCACCTGGACGAAACCTCACAGGCATATGGCATGGAGATCAGCGCCGAGAAGATCAAGGTGATGACGAACAACCCTCGGGGCTTCAAAATGGAAATCAAAGTAAAGGGCCACAAACTGGAAGCTGTGAACAACTTCAAATACCTGGGATCTATCGTGACTGATGAAGGGTCCAAACCAGAGATACTGTCCAGGATAGCACAAAAAACAGCAGCATTGGCAAAGTTGAAGCCAATATGGCATGACAGAAATATCACTCTCGCGTCAAAGATCAGGCTCATGCGCACGCTGGCCATCTCCGTATTCTTGAATGCATGCGAGTCCTGGACACTCACATCTGAACTACAGAGACGGATACAAGTCCTGGAAATGAGATGCTACCGCAAGATTCTGAACATCTCATATAAAAACCATGTCACGAATGAGGAAGTCAGCAACAGGATCAGGAGAGCAATTGGACAGCACGAAGACCTGCTCTCAATCGTGAAAAGCAGAAAGCTGAAGTGGTACGGTCACGTGTCAAGAGGCAGTGGGCTGGCCAAGACCATCCTGCAAGGTACCGTACCAGGTGGGAGAAGGAGAGGCAGGCAGAGAAAGAGATGGGAAGACATCAAAGTTTGGACAGGCTTGACCTTTGCTGACTCACAGCGAGCCACAGAGGATAGAGATCGATGGAGGAAGATTGTCCGAAAGTCATCAGTGGTGTCTCAACAACCCATCTGAGGGTTAAGAGACTGAACTGAACTGAACTGAACTGAGGCTAGATACAATTAGAAATAATGCGTAACAATGTCATTCTTGGCGATGACGCCTATAAGTAGAGCTGCCGAAGAATCGAACATGCATGTATGAACGATAACTACATACCCTTACGCCTCTTCTTCAGTAGTGCATTGGCGAGAGGCGGTGGGGGGAAGGGCGGTGGGATGTGATTTAGGGGAGGGGAAGGAGGAAGCAGGGGGAAGGAAACGTTGTATGTTCTCCTATAGGTGCTCTTCCTCATACACTTACTCTCTTTTACGCCTGTAGCACCTGCAT
>JAWQFJ010026207.1:0-5000 GCA_034096865.1 Theodoxus fluviatilis | reverse complement strand
TCGCGAGTGCATCCTTCCATTTGGAGCAGGTGACAGAAATCAATAAGTGCATCAGCGACATCTGGTGCTCAATGGGGCCACCCGTAGTGGAGCTACTGACGTAGGCCCCAAAGGTGTCATGGCTGACGAGGGCGACGTCTAGCGGCAGGTGCCGTAGGAGAACTCGGGGAGACAATTACTCTGGGTTTGGAGATTTTCTTCTAGCTTCCACTTGCAGGTAAACGAATATTACGTACAGATTGATGAAATTAGCAGGCAGGGAATTCGTCTTGCTTGTGCAGTTTCACATGCAGTTGTTTGGTTTGTTTGCTTCCGTAGGAATCAAGCTGAAACGGATCTAAGACCACGGGTTCCAGCAGACGAGGGGGTTCGACTAGTGGCTGCCACCGTAAGCAGTACACAGCAATGAACAATGCCGTCAGCTAGGTGATGATGATCAGAGGGCGTGAACTTGCAATTTGAGTGGCCATGAGTAGGGTGAAGGTGGCAGTCTGTAACTTCAGCCTGAAAAAGTGGGCTAGATCTCTAGAGTGGCGATGGCCGGGGAAGAGTTCACTAGGGGTCATATGGTAATTAGCAGCTGCGCCATGATGGTAGGTTACAAAACTTCAGGTGCTATATTTTGGGGTATGTTTCGGGTCTGTGTTGAGGAGTGATTATCGCTAGATCGTGGCAAAGGGATGGCATTAAAGCATGCAAACAGTTTAATTAGATAAAAAACTAATTTCAAAAAGTCATAACAGACTATTGTCACGTATACTTTCTGCACAAAACCCACAGAAGAGAAGTAAACAAACCACACCGTACATACCTAGCAGACGAACACGATCGAACCGTAGCCAGTACGCCAGCAGACGATCGAGCTAGTATGATATAATGTTTCATGTAAAGCTCGAATGAGTGGCAGCAGATAACTGTTTAGTTCTGGCTTGAATTGACTATTTCGTTTCCCTGGTCAGGCGAGGACAGAAAATTCACAAAACCCACAGAAGAGAAGTAAACAAACCACACCGTACATACCTAGCAGACGAACACGATCGAACCATAGCCACTACGCCAGCAGACGATCGAGCTCGTGTGATATAATGTTTCATGTAATGCTCGAATGAGTGGCAGCAAATAACTGTTTAGTTCTGGCTTGAATTGACTATTTTGTTTCCCTGGTCAGGCGAGGACAGAAAATTCACGATCATAGAGTCGATGAGGGCACAATCAACTTGCCCGCATTCGGCGTAATGTAACGTGTAAGATTATGACAAGAAAATGGCATTAAAGCACAAAACAAAGTTTCATGACAACTAAATTCACCAATTATATAAATAACTGACCATTTTTACACCTACAGATAGTGCTAAAACCTTACATACAAAGCAAACAAAACATACTGCGGGGAGTGTCCCGGTCACGCATCAAAACTCAGTGCACGAGTGATCGTTTCGCTTCTCTCTTATTTGTTTATCTGCTCCGACATGGTAAGCTGGCTGTACCAAGAAACCAACATCTAAAATAATTAGAGTTAGTTGATATATTTTTCTTTCTAAGGTAATGTCCGTGAGGAAGAAAACGCGTTACGTTGACTTTCGCAAGCCCGATGCCTGTCGATTTTACCTCAACAAAATTGAGGTGATCGGCGGGCTCGATCCATACCAGCTGACGCTCATTGTGAGTTAGTGTGTGTGTGTGTGTGTGTGTGTGTGTGTGTGTGTGTGTGTGTGTAAGAATTGACCCACCGCGTCTCCATTTGCGATTCGTAAGAGGCGAATAACTAGGTACATCGTGAATTGATTTGCGCTGACTCGGAACTATTCTAGTGGTTTTTGTACTCGGTGGCCTTACGTACGTAGCCTACAAAGGCTGATAAGCCGTACTCCATCCATCGACCCATCCATCCATCCATCCATCCATCCATTCATCCATCCATCCATCCATCCATACCAGCTGACGAAGGACCAACTTGATTCGGAGGAACACTCCGTCAACAAGTGCCATGGACATATTTAATTGTTGTACTCGGAACATCGGCGTACACGTTGGAAGAGTTAAAGAAGTATAGGTCTTAATTTGGAAGTCTGTCGATTCTTCATAGCAGGATTCGTGGGAAATGTCTGCTGATTCTCGCCGGGTGTTTGTCTCGAAAGGTCAGATCTATTCTGTAAATTTTCTTTTTCCATCCTCTTCGTCTAGCTTCGGTCACCCTTTGCACAATCGGACCTAGATTGGTTTTCTCTGATGGTATAAAGTATAGGAGCGTTTGACTCCTCTTACTTCTTTTTTTTCGTTGGTTGTTAAAACAATTTTTCACGCAGCAAGAATTAGGCATGGTTGCACGTCTCCCGTAGCACAGCTTACAGCAGACAGCGCTTGCCTCCTACCAACATGGCTGAAAGCACGTGGCTTCTACAAATAACTCCGGAAGTGACGACAATGCGTCCCCGGCCATTGGGGCCTGTAGCGTGGAAAATAGTAACCCGTGGAAAACAGTAACCGGAAGTCATCGCAGAGTTATCTGCTCGGGACGTGCTGAGAATTCCACTCTAAAAAGAGACGGCACCCGCCACTCCGCCTGACTGACTTGGCACGCCCGGGGAGTTATGCTAAGATCCGGCCGCGTAAATATATCTGCGTTTTGTGACAAACGTCTTTCTCGGCGGTACTGTACTCCATGCACCTTAACGGTGCGCGTGATTCGGGTGTAATCTTAAGCTAAACGACGTTTATTGGCGCTACTGAAATGGTCGAAGTCGGAAACATTCGGAACGTCGTTTAGCTTAAGATTACACCCGAATCACGCGCACCGTTAAGGTGCATGGAGTACAGTACCGCCGAGCAAGACGTTTGTCACAAAACGCAGATATATTTACGCGGCCGGATCTTAGCATAATTCCCCGGGCGTGCCAAGCCAGTCAACGGTCGCGTTTTATAAAACCAGACTACAAACAGACTACAGGGAGGTGACTCCCATATTATTTCCGGCAGGGGAGACGGCTTTACACGGGGAAAAACTTTTTTGAACGCTACATCATGTGTTAAACTACACAAATGCACCAAAACCTCGTAAAGCAACTAATGCGTCGTTTGTCGGAATATATTCCATGCGAAGAACAGGTGCAGGAGCGGTAAATTGCATAAAGCACGTCCCTCGCAGATAACTCTGCGATGACTTCCGGTTACTGTTTTCCACGGGTTACTATTTTCCACGCTACAGGGCCTGACCAATGTCACGCTCTGGCAAAAGGGAGATGCACAGCGATAAGCTGCAGAAACTGAGGAACGGGAGAGGTCCAGACCTGGGCGGCTCATAAATTCTCGCAGCCTTTCTTCAGCATCAGATAATCAGGACGCCACTTCAGCCGCGTGCTGGTGGTCAGTCCTGGGAGTAGACTGTCCACCAAAGCGCCCCTGCCCTATCAAGGCCCAGATCGCTACACTGCTCTCCCTTCGCTTCAGAAATCATTGCGCATGACTCGATCCAGCGATAGCAGGGTCAGGGGCGCCACAAAATTCTTATTACTGTCGGCGCATGGGCCAGCTTGGGATTTATACCCTGGAGATAGTATCGGGTACGGGTGGAGGGTCCAGGGAGGGAAAAAGGGTGAGTGATGCGGGGTAAGGGTGTGAGCACCCGCACGCGCTCGCGGTGTTTGTGTTCTCACGCGAGTTGAAGAGCCTCGTTTTCGTTTGCGGCCTCTACTGTTGCATGCTGGGAAGGGTGATGGAGATGACGCGGAAACAGTGCAGGTCTCCGTCTGATATCCCAGCCTGCATCGGACGTAAATCGTCCTTGATGTGGCACATGTGGAACCTCAAAGAGCAGCGAAGTCATAAATGATTGTGTGTGTGTGTGTGTGTGTGTGTGTGTGTGTGCGCGTGCGTGCGTGCTTGCGTGCGCGCGCTCGCGTGTGTGTGTGTGTGCGTGTGTGTGTGTGTGTGTGTGTGTGTGTTTTCTATTCTTTCGTTCGTGTGTCTGGGTGTGAATATATGTGTGTGCTTCAAAACCATCGTGTCGGAAACAACCAACCCCCCCCCTCTCTCTCTCTCTCTCTCTCTCTCTCTCTCTCTTTCTCTGTCTCTCTCTGTCTCTCTCTCTCTCTGTCTCTCTCTGTCTGTCTCTCTCTGTCTGTCTCTCTGTCTGTCTCTCTCTGTCTGTCTGTCTGTCTCTCTCTGTCTGTCTCTCTCTGTCTGTCTCTGTATCTGTCTCTCTCTCTCTCTCTCTCTCTCTCTCTCTCTCTCTCTCTCTTTGCAACCCTTTCGTGTTGGCAGCTGAGTCAAGTGGCGCAAAGACTAACCATGAGGTAAAGTCGGCTGTTAACCGGACGATTTTCGCCAGGGGAGAGGTCCTCTTGAAGGAAATCGCAAAACCCTAGCAGTTTGCGATACAAATGTCTTTTTCTCGAGGAGGCACGCGCAGGACCATTGCTGACCTGAAATTAAGTCAAAATTCCTCAGGAGCATTGTGCAGTTCCATTTGCACCTGGCTTGGATGTCCGGTCTATGAAAAAAAGGAATGTGACCATACTTGAGAGTACAGAAAATGACCAAATGATATATTTCAACCACAATATAATTTATTAATTCATGCATATTGTTAGAAAAGCATGTTCATATACGATCACTTAATTTGGTTTACAATGACTTAATAAATGGTTAATATCAGGAAAAATATATACATGACTCAATGCGTTGATATCTTTACTCCGCGTTTTCTCGTGCTTTGGCCTTGTTCCTCACGCACGTTCACAAATCTCTTCGTGGGAATAGGGTGCAGTGAAAAAGCAACATTGTCTGGGCACGGAGCGAAACCCTCGGCGGTTGGAGAAGACTACTAGTGAGTGCTGCGGGTAGGAATGGAAGTGTGTCAGCGCCTCTTGGTAGAGAGTAAGGAACATGTACAAGTACTGAAAGAGAAACACACTCGCGCGTCCGCACGCGCGCGCACACACACACACACACACACATATACACGCTCACGCACATACGTAAACAGGCTATCACTCATATAA
>JAWQFJ010026206.1:0-10747 GCA_034096865.1 Theodoxus fluviatilis | reverse complement strand
AGGGGAGGGGAGGGAAGGCAGGTGAGGGGGAAGGAAGGCAGAAGAGGGGAGAGGAGGGGGAGGAAGGCAGGGGAGGGGAAGAATTAGACAGGGGAGGGGATGAGGAATGGCTAGGGGATGGAGAGAGGGAAAAAATGAGGGGAGGCCACAATGAACTTGTGACTAGAACAAGTTTGAGCAAATGCCTAGCAAAGTTATCGGGGGAATCAAGTTGTATTTTTTCTGTAACATTTCATAAAAATAAAAACTTGTATGTGTAGTAAACTTTGTTTTTCCTGGTATGTGTATTACAAACTGACTTATTCTCTGGTTGAATCTGTTTTTGTTATTTGTTACACCAGCCTATTTTCTTATGCCTGGTCACATGGTAAAAACAGTGTAAACTGTATGCATTGACTGTTGTTGATGATATGGTTTTCAGTGGCGTGAATACAATAATCTAAACGCAATGGTGTTTCTCTTGTTTATATTTCAGTGGTGTTCTTGTCCAAAATAGTCAGTGTTGCTTCCCTTGAATGTATCAGTACTACTGGAGCAAGCCCCAAAAGCCCAGCAGCCAGGCCTAGGGGTTCCAGCTGATGAGAGGATGATTACACTCTGCATATGTTACATAACTACATGTACTACTTCACCTGTATGCTCTGTAGAAGGATTTGCATCAAAAGTAGTGAATTAGCTATCTTGGCATGATATAGGTATGTTACAAAACGTGGAATCCACTCCCGTTTTGGATGTCGTAAAATTGAAACCCGGTTTTTCGCTCATCGCGGAGGGTAGGTCACCAAATGCACGTTTTCTGATGAAATCGGAAGTTAATTAAGTAGGGCACCTATTGTATGATGTAGAGCACATACTTCTGTGCAAGTAAGGAGAAAATGGCGGTAAGTCTAAAAAGTATATACGGAGAAGCATCAAGCGCAAAACTCATACCACAGAAGTATGTGATCAAACCAATTTTATGTGCTGATCCAACTCTAAAAACTATCCTTATTAATAGATACGTCATTTTTATAATGTTTCCCAAAGTTTCAAGTAAGTGCTCCATGTCGAACTGTCCTTTTCACTGCACATAACAGCGTACCCCTCCACGATCACAATCCAAGATCATCAGTTATATATACAGAGAAGCATCAAGCGCAAAACTCATCCCACAGAAGTATGTGACCAAACCAATTTTATGTGCTGATCCAACTCTAAAAACTATCCTTATTAATAGATACGTCATTTTTATAATGTTTCCCAAAGTTTCAAGTATTAGTGCTCATTCGAGTCATTGTCAAAATGTCCTTTTCCATGCACATAACAGCGTACCCCTCCACGATCACAATCCAAGATGGCGGATGGTAACTCACATTCTGACTCAGTCAGTATCACTATCAGTAGGTGTTTCACATTGAAAATAAGGTTTTGTGTTGTTTGATTTTTCGGGGAGAAAAGATGTTATTGGGACATTACTTTCAACCATGGCCTTTCATTGCCTCACGCTTTTCACGACTACAAGTACAACATCCGAATTTTCCTTCTTTGGCTCTGCAACATATTTTATTCACATAAAAATTCGTAACTCGAGTTAAAGTTAACCAATCTGAAATTTATATATACCATTGGAAAGCTATTTTTTTGCTCTTTCTGGTGATATAAAGCAATATCTTAAAATTGGATATTTTTTTTCAAATTTCCTGAATTTTTGTTTTTTCCAGTCACAGGAGTGCCCCTTTAAAAATCACAAGGTAAAACAAATCTTATTTTTCAAAGAAAGATAACCTATATAATTGTCTAGTAGAGACATTGACCTTTCTTTTCATACCAAATTGAACAATATTGATTGAAAAATGTGGGAATTACAGTTAATTTTAGTTAAAAAGGTGTAAACTGGTTTCAATTTTCCTTCTTTGTCTCAATTAACCAATTTTATTGGTGTAAAATTCATAACTCGGGTCAAACTTAACCAAACTCAAAGCTGTATATACCATTGGAAAGCTGATTTTTTTACCCCTTCCAATGATAACAAGCAATATATTGAATTCTAAAAAAAAATTTTTTTTGTAACATACCTACATGATAAGAAGTTTCAGGCAGCAGATTAATTTGTTACTGGCAAGGAGGGGGGGTGGGGTGTTTCCGGACCCCCCCCCCCTCTTGTCCGCCCCTGCACACACACACACACACACACACACACACACACACACACGAGAATTGGTGATCCATAAATGCCACCGCGTCTTCTAGTTCTAATTTAATTAAGCTGATGCGATTCATAAATGCGAACAAATAACTACAGAAATCGATACTTGACTTGCTCTTACTCTAAGGAGATAGGATTTTTATTATCGATGACCATAACAGCCTTAAAAGGCTGATATGCCGTAAAACGCGATTCATCCACTCAGATTTGGTTCGACTTTAACAATAAAAACCGCTGGCGCTGAACCTCCAGGTTTTGGAGAAAAAAAAGATCGGGTTCGAACCCGCAGCCTCCGAGAAAAGAGGAGGAAAAAACGCACACACACACAAACACAAAAAACCAGGTCGGGTTCGAACCCACAACCCCTCGAAAAAAGAGAGAGAAAAAAAGTTTCAGTGCAGAATCGAACCTGGTCATGCATGACCAAGAGCCCAATGCTCTACCAACTGTGCCATTGTACACTTGTAGGTATGTCAAGCATTTATAACGACCTTGTCATAAACCCTCGTGGTTCGTATTTTGCACTGTAAATTGTAGAAAAATGGATGATAGCATGAACTGTTTGGTATTTCATACGGATCTAACCCATCAACGTCAATATTCTTTTCGTAGTATCGCATTTTGGCGTCTGCTGGTAGAGGTTCAACATATATCGAAGCGTTTTGCTGAAGTAGGAAAGATAACTCTGTTTGACTCGATGTCATTACGCTGAAATGGTCGTTGTCCCCAACATTTCCGGGTCAGGGATTGATTAAATCATCATATTTTTGTGACACTGAGACCAGACCATCAAAACAATTAGCACTAGGCCTTGAATCAAATCGTCGTACGAGATCTTACGTTGACTGCAAATGTACAACAGTGCCGCGTGATTGTGTCGACATTCAGTTAGTTCGCTGGGCGATTCCAGGCTTTTAACCAGCGAAGGCAACGATCTAGATGTAAGATGGTACATATACTTTACCGGTTTCACAAATGGAATGAATTTGACGCCAACACAGCGTAGTATCGCTTTTTTGCGTCTGCTGGTAGACGTTCATCATACAAAGAAGCCAAATGTTGTTTTGTGAACGTAGGAAAAGAGTTTGACCACTTTCTCTTCAAGCCTCGATTCTGAAAATTTGATACATTCAATCGGACCTAACTTCCAGTTAGTGTGCAAAATCTCAAGGAAATCCGTCCAGTAGTTTTTGAGATATAAGCCGTGGAGTCGGGACAGACAGACAGACAGACAGACACACACACACACACACACACACACACACACACACACACACAAGAATGTGTAGAGTTAACACGTGCAAAATGCGTGATAGCGTCATAAGTGCCTGACGACGTCATTCTTTCGGTTGCTGTGCCTTTGAATAATTCTGGGTTCGACTGATTTCTTTATGGATCTCGTCGGTGATGGCCAAGATTTCCTTTCGATGGAATCGAAACTTTCTGAACACCTCTTCATCATTAAATACTTCTAACGGGTGCCTTCGGTCTCGGAATACTCGGTTTTTCCTTAACAGATTGTCATGAATTCGTTTCTTAAGCACAATCGCTGCCATCTTGCCTCTCTCGATAACCCCGGTTTATCTATTTATCTTGCCGACTTCGGGAGAATAGTTTAACACTCTGCTTTGACGCGAGTTTAGGGCTAAATCGCCGTCATGAATAGGAGAATTTAAACCGAAGTCAAGATAAATCGGGGATAGGAGATAAATCGAGTGTTAAAAAGATAAATCGCCGTCGTGAATACGGGCCAAGAACAATAAAAATACAGCCAGAGAACTACCAGAATCGGCGATAGGCCCTGGACGCCTAAGCAAGCCGAAGAATTCTATTCTATTCTATTCTATTCACCCTCCTTCAAAAATCTCCTTGCAAATGACGTCACGTTATTCGACGTCAAATGATGACGTCACAGATTTTGCAAAATGGAGTCTGTTGAATCGTTTTCATTGAAACACCAAAATGTAAAAAAGTCACTTTCTTTTCAAACCTCGATTCTGAAAATTTGATAATATTGAATCGGACCTAACTTCCAGTCAGTGTGCAAAATCTCAAGGAAATCCGTCCAGTATTTTTTTAGATATAGGCCGTGGAGCAAAGATCCTATATACACTAAGATGACTCACTTCGATACTTTGAGCGAGGTTTCTTCGAGAGTTACCTCCCCCTATGCGCATGCTGCTACTTCTGAGCGCTGCGTTGACAACATTGCATGCGTGCGTGCGTGTGGTGTGTGAAAGGAATAAAGTTAGGTGTGAATTATAATGTACAAGGTATGTATAGGTTTTCTGTATGTTTGTTGAAACCATGCATGTTTATTTTATTACTCTTTTGCTTTTAGACGGTAAATTTCGATCTGTCTATGTACATAACGTAGCTGGGCGCTCTCTCTCTCTCTCTCTCTCTCTCTCTCTCTCTCTCTCTCTCTCTCTCTCTCTCTCTCTCTCTCTCTCTCTCTCTCTCTCTCTCATTCCACCCTTATCTGTTTACCATTGTCTTCCTGTCTGGACCTGACCCTAACTTATGTCTCTCAGCATCGTTGTTTTCTCTCACGCTGTCGTGGCGCCACTCTTCCGCTGGGCCAAGTACGGTTATTGGTTTTTTTCCGACACTGTTGACCCCATCTGCCCACTGTGATGGACGGAGGGAGAAAGAATGCCAGAACCCAATAATAGAGACGATCATACAGACGACAGTCTAGGGATGGAGAGGGATAGGGGAGAGTGGCGATGCATGCGATGGGAGAGAGACGACGACGATCCCGTCTTAGGAACACCATATGTGTGATGTGACATAAAAAGGCGAGTCAGTTTTGACGACGTTAAGCCCAGCTCCCCATGGAGAACAGCGAAGTCTAATTTCTTGTGTTTTGGGCTGCACTGCAAGTTCAGAAAAATGAAGCGGCAAAGGTCAAGGAGCGGGGGTGATTTCTGCTCTGCGATTGCGTGCTCCAATGCCAGATACAAATACGACTGCCGTGGGATTTCGTTTTTCCACTTCCCCCGAGAAGAGGAAAGATGCCAAAAATGGGTCCAGAATACAAGACGTCAAGACTTAATAGGGAAAAGTGCCATTCAACTGCGTTCTGGTGGCTATTTGCTGTGCAGTAACCATTTTGAATCACATCAATTTCTGCGTCCGGCTGAGAAGGACAGACTAGTTTGGAATGCCATTCCTACCATTTTTGATGTACCAAATCCCCCGCCCAGAGTTTCACAAAAGCGACCGTATCCACAGAAAAAACGAAATTCCGTTCATGACTTGAGCTTTGGGGAAAAAGAACAAAATGCAGAACCACATTCTCCTGACAGTGACTTAAATCAATCCTGTGCTGATCTTCCACCCGATGCTCCCACCACCAGTTCATCCCAGAAGGAAAAGAAATTGGACAAGTTGGACAAGAAGCTACGAGCTGTAAGGAACCAGCTGTATCGATGCAAGAAAACAGCAAAGAGAATATCATCAAAGAAGAAAAGCCAGGACCTCAACATTGCTGCACGAAAAGCTGCTGTGATAGAAGAACTTCATAATTTCCTTCCGACACCAACAGTGAAATTCATCTCTTCCCAGCTGCGAATGGTTGGCAAGAAAAAGAAAGGCTACAGATGGACAGAAAGAGATAGAAATATGGCACTCAATCATGCAAGCCCAAAGGCGTACAGATTGCTGAAAAGAATTTTCATCTTGCCGTCTGTTTCAACTCTCAGACGGTCGGTGGCAAACATCAACATTTACCCTGGCTTCAACAGAAACATCCTCAAAGCACCTATAACTTTCCCTGCACTCTGGCCCCAAGGCAGAAAAACATGTGCGATGAAAACATGACTGGAAAGATTTCAACTGTAAATATGCGATCCAGAGAAAGACTGGACTGTTGCTTTTTCAATAGCAAACTCATGTTCCTCTCATCAAAGACCTATATATATATATATAGGAATCTTTGCTCACACGGAGCCACGCTTCAACATAGACTGAAAACATTCGACAATTCGTTCGATCTCTGCTGACGGGTAGTACTAATGACCGCAATATACCGCAATATACCGCAATATACCGCAATACCCCCAAATACACTCTCAGAAAAGAAAAAAACATCAACAGATCGATGCTAAAGACGTACTTTTGATATTGCGCGATCATGCCGAGAAGAAAACAACGTTCGGAGAAGTTTAGTTTTCTGGGAGTGTATTTGGGGGTATTGCGGTATATTGCGGTGTATTGCGGTCATTAGTACTACCCCTACCGCTGCTGACTCGTGTGAGCCTCGTCATGCCCCTCGCTGCAATCTCTGTACTGGACAATTGAAGTAAGTTAAGATTTTTTCTTTATTGTGTGCACGATGTGTATTTGACGGTAAGATATCCTGCATTAAGTTCGAATTGAAAAAAACAATCGTTTAGACCTCTTACCCTTTGTAAACAGTATTCGAAACCGACCGAAGTCTCTGTGTCACAACACTGGTCATCGCGGAACAGCATGTTCTCGCAATGGGACGTAACTCTAAATTCTGACCTCGCTTCGCGTAAAGGAAAATCGCTCGAGTGCGCGGTCTTAGTGTATATATGGTCTTTGCCGTGGAGTCGGGACAGACACACAGACAGACAGACAGACAAAGTCTGTAGGACCTCCAGTAAACCTGGAGGGATAATTATCATCTCAAGAAATCAACCCGCGGGGACAGTTACCTCCCCTTGCATTACAATTTTGTTGAACGCTACTGCTAATAAATGGCGTTACTAGTGACTTGTCCCGTTCACAGACGTTAGCGGTCGGGAAGCAGGTAGGGTCAGTCACTCAGTGAAAACTGTATGCAAATAGTAATATTTTCAGATTAATATGTATGCAGTGAAAGTATAAACTACTTGTGTGTAAAAAGTTCAGTGCAGCTTGTCTTTTGATCGTTTACTGTTTAGTGTGTTGTTGCCCGGTTCATCAGTTCGGTGTTTGTGAACCAGTTTCGACTGCTTTTTAGAACGTTTGTGTGTGGGTTTTTTTTCCTCGGTACGGAATTAAAACATTCTCCTAGTGGAGTAAGGCTCTTTTTAAGCGTCATCTATTACGGGACGAGGGCGGTTTTCGGTTTTCTCTCGATGTGTCTAATTGAGAAAAAAATAATTGCACCCAATCCGTCCGTTTTTCGAGTCTGAAGTTACTGTAACAGCCAACAGCTTCGATGCAGCAGCATGATCATCATCATGATTATGTCTCCATTCAACTTTGCATTTAATACGGAACAACTATTCAGAGGAAATTGTTCAATATTCCTGATTTCCACGGCATGAATAATGTAAACCACAAAATTCGGGGAGGCCAATGCATTATTGTCATAGATGTGTATCACTGCGCGATTCTGTCGCGTTCTCTGATTTGGCAGATCTATATCATTCTTAGTAGTTTGCCTCTGGGCAAGGCCAGGAGCTGATGAATTGTTGCAGATTTCGTGTCTGTGCCGAGTAGGTAATGACTCGCAGTGTAGCTTTTGCCATGAACTTCATTAATCGTTCTGACCGACTTTACCCACGATTCTTTCAATGTGTGCCTTTGTTTTTACAGACTCAATTGCTACAAGAGAGGGCTGCAAAGTAAAACGAGAGCCATTGCATTGGCTCTTTCAATATGATAGTAATACTAATAGATGCAGAATCAGCCATATGTATTGGATAATCTTCATTTGAAAAGGCCAGGGTATATTTTGGACAGTACATAATTTTAAAGAAGTACAGAAAACACCAGTTTTCCCTCTCCAACTATTATAATTAAATCTTACACACATATTCGTACAGAATTAGTTCCCATGCTCTATTTGATCATATTTATCAAAGAAATCAATTTTACTTTGTTTCCAAAAATAATCTGTATATTTTGAGAAGTTATTAAATAAAAAGAAAGTATTCTTTGAGTAAAGTGCAGACTATTCTTTATTCTACCAAATTTCACTACCATAACATTTACAGATGTGAATGTCATGTATTTGTTCTTAGGTTCAAGTGATTCCTTCAGTGCCAAGATTAAAGCATGGCGTACTATGACCAACGCCGCTATCGCGGCCGGGCATTTGCTGACCCTTTTGGCAATGGTTCCTGGCGGACCCAAAGACGACACGAGAAATCTGCACTCTACCCGGATTCCTATCACGGCCATTATCCCCCAGAAGAACCGTACCGACAGACTCCGGGGTCTAAATCAAAACGTCCTCGGTATCGGTCCACTTTTATTCCCTCCTTTTTCGATGGCTGTTGCCAAATATCACTGCTAGGGACAAGCTTCCCTAGTGAAGGCTGCAAAGTATAGCACGAGATTACTTTGGAGTGGTTTTCTCAGAGCCATAATCTCGAGGAGCTCTTGAAGAATGAGAGTGAATCGCTTCTGTAGATTTGTTCTTGTGCCGAAACGGCACACACCTCATGCAAAATTCATAGTCAGTGGCCACTTGTGAGTGTAAAATTTTAGTCATAAATTGGAATCTATGAGGACAGATTCTAAATTTTTTAAAAAGAAGAAAAATCAAAATAAGGAATTTCTGGCCTTGTCAACTTTTGGTTTGTTGGTTTAGATTTAGAAGAGAATGCAACAGGAATCTGATAAATGCAAAATTTTGGATTGCAGCCCATTGGTGGAATTGGAAGTTCTTGATCATGAAAGTTTCTAACTTTCTACATTTGCATAAGTGGACCACTGACAAATGGCTTAAATATAAATAGATGAAATGATCAGTGGCATGGCTTACTGTGAACAATTTTCAATTTTTTGACTCACATGCGAAGCAAAAGTGAGTCTATGTACTCAGCCGTGTCGTCCGTCCGTCCGTCTGGGCGTAAAAAACTTAAACGTTGGATTTTTCTCGGAGACTATTAAGTCTATCAACACCAAATGTGGCATGATGGTGTATGATGACAAGGCCTCAAAAAACATACATAGTGACTTGACCTTGCTTCAAGGTCAAGGTCACAGGAGCCATAAATGTGGTCTCAAAAACAGTCATTTTTCACATTTTCCCAATTTTCTCCCACGTTATTGAGAATGGCGACCTTAGCTACAAGTGGTATATAGGTCAAAGCAAGCCCTATCTTTTGATACCAGTTTGGTTGACCTTGCTTCAAGGTCAAGGTCACAGGAGCTCTTCAAAGTTGGATTGTATACATATTTTGAAGTGACCTTGACCCTGAACTATGGAAGATAACTGTTTCAAACTTAATAATTATGTGGGGCACATGTTATACTTTCATCATGAGACACATTTGGTCACATATCATCAAGGTCAAGGTCACTTTGACCCTTATGAAATGTGACCAAAATGGGGTAGTGAACCACTAAAAGTGACTATATCTCATGGTAGAAAGTGCCAATAAGCACCATTGTATTTCCTATGTCTTGAATTAACAGCTTTGTGTTGCATGACCTTGGATGACCTTGACCTTGGGTCAAGGTCACATGTATTTTGGTAGGAAAAATGTGTAAAGCATTTCTTTGTGTATGATGTCATTGGTAGGTTTAGTTGTTTGACCTTGACCTTGAAGGTCACCTGAAGGTCAAGGTCATATGAAGGTCAAGGTCAAGCATGTGAGTCGTATGGGCTTTGCCCTTCTTGTTAAGGAAATTTGATCAGTTTCCTTAGCAATCGTAATCTCAGACTTTTGAAATTTGGCACACAGATTAGGTTATATATGGGCAAGGGTGTTATAAAATTTGATAGCATTATCTTGACTTATATTTACTTATTTGGTGTTTTTAATGGGATGACGTATATCATAATAATGGGCAGCTAATGACTTTTTAGTCAAACTATTTTTTTATATTTCTGACAAGTCAATAATTACATTTTTGACAGATACTAACTTGCAGTATACAAAAACAGAATGAGTTATGACTTTGCTGTAGTCATGTGACCAATATAGCCGACTGGTCTATAAATAGTATCAAATCTTGAGTTCTCGTTTTCTTTATTAAATGTGAAGATATTTGGTCAAAACTTAGTATATATGTTATTCAAACATAGATTTAGCTTACTGACTAGAACTGCTTGTTTTGAAGAAAACATTTTTAAAGGAAAAATAGAATAAATTGTACACTACTGAGAAAATGTACAATAATAGTTTCACAACAATCATTTATAGCTCAGATTCTAATAACTTTATCTCAATATCCCTAATACATAAGTGGAACAATATATATATTGGGAACCTGTTAGTAACATTCAAGGTGATTAAAAACAATCTTTTTTAAAAGATGGGAACAGAAGATCTAAAAATGAACAATAGTTTTGAGAAAATGAATTTTCTTTTACTCATATCTCACCACCACCACCCCAGCCCCCACCCCCCACCCCCACCCTCACCCCCACCCCATCTTTCCCCTTCTCAGTGTCTCTTGCAATGCTTTTTCTTTTCCACTCAGCTTTGGCTGCTGTTGCTTCTTGCAAAAAAGGATTTTTTTGACAAGTAGAATAAATTTGAAGTCTTAAGTAAATGTACCATCTATTGTCATACTACAATCTTTTGATTCATATAGCTATCTAAAAGTTAATGACTACTTTGTTTTTAATTTCAATTTTAAATTACTTCA
>JAWQFJ010026205.1:0-10079 GCA_034096865.1 Theodoxus fluviatilis | reverse complement strand
AGGAAGAGGAGCAGGACGAGGAGCAAAAGGACGAGGAGCAGGAGGAAAAGGATACAGCAGGCACAGGAACAGGAAGAGGAGCAGGACGAGGAGCAAAAGGACGAGGAGCAGGAGGAAAAGGATACAGCAGGCACAGGAACAGGAAGAGGAGCAGGACGAGGAGCAAAGGACGAGGAGCAGGAGGAAAAGGATACAGCAGGCACAGGAACAGGAAGAGGAGCAGGACGAGGAGCAAAGGACGAGGAGCAGGAGGAAAAGGATACAGCAGGCACAGGAACAGGAAGAGGAGCAGGACGAGGAGCAAAGGGACGAGGAGCAGGAGGAAAAGGATACAGCAGGCACAGGAACAGGAAGAGGAGCAGGACGAGGAGCAAAGGGAGGAGGAGCAGGAGGAAAAGGATACAGCAGGCACAGGAACAGGAAGAGGAGCAGGACGAGGAGCAAAAGGAGGAGGAGCAGGAGGAAAAGGATACAGCAGGCACAGGAACAGGAAGAGGAGCAGGACGAGGAGCAAAAGGACGAGGAGCAGGAGGAAAAGGATACAGCAGGCACAGGAACAGGAAGAGGAACAGGAAGAGGAGCAGGACGAGGAGCAAAGGGAGGAGGAGCAGGAGGAAAAGGATACAGCAGGCACAGGAACAGGAAGAGGAGCAGGACGAGGAGCAAAAGGAGGAGGAGCAGGAGGAAAAGGATACAGCAGGCACAGGAACAGGAAGAGGAGCAGGAGGAGGAGGAGGAGGAGGAAAAGGATATAGCAGGCACAGGAACAGGAAGAGGAGCAGGAGGAGGAGGAGGAGGAGGAGGAGGAGGAGGAGGGAGGAGGAGGAGGAGGAGGAGGAGGAGGAGGAGGAGGAGGAGGAGGAGAAGGAGGAGGAGGAGGAGGAGGAAATTGAAATGGAGGAGAATGAAATGGAAAGGAGGAGGAGGAGGAGGAGGAGGAGGAGGAGGAGGAGGAGGAGGAGGAGGAGGAGGAGGAGGAGGAGGAGGAGGAGGAGGAGGAAAAGGATACAGCAGGCACAGGAACAGGAAGAAGTCAAGGAGCCAGGGCAGGAAGAGAGAAACGGAGAAAGAAGGAGTCGGTCTCAGAGAGTGTGAATGCAGATGACACTGGAGAGGAATGGAACCATCAATAGAAGGAGATGGAGCATGACAGTGACAGAGTACAGCTGAGACATTATAAGACAGACGGAACTGACCTGCCACTCAGAGGAGACCAGGATGTTCTTGTACGCTGCCAGCAGTCCTGCAGCCTTGTCAGGGCCCACACCAGAGGCGATGAAGCGGTCATCAAAGAAGATGTCCACTCGGATTAGAGACTTAGGTTTGCCTGGCTCCACCTGTATGTACACCTGTACACAGATGTCAGAAACTGAATGTCAAGACCAGGACACATACACCTGTACGCACACCTGTACACACACACAGCCATGGTCGGTGACTAGTAGGTCAGTCACTGAATGTCAGATAGGCAAACATCCACATGTACATGCTGTACGTACACCATCCTTACATTTATGCACAGACAGCCATGCTTAGTGACGAGCAAGTCTGCTTGAGGATGTCAGACAGGCACACATCTAAATATGTTCACATCTATGTGCACATACAACCTTGCTAAAACATACACACACACCCCATGTTAAAAAATACACATTTACAAATACACACACATACAAACACACACAACGTTAAAATAATACACATTTACAAAATTACACATGCCCCCCCTCCCCCTTTCGCATACACATTTACAAAATTACTCACGCACACACCCCTCCCCAAAACACTCATTCACAAATACACATATACAAATACAAAATTCCTCACACACACACACACACACACAATTTTACTGTACTATACTACAATGGTCTAGTAGCCTATGAAATAAATTTTCCATGCAACCATACATTACTTTCTCCCCCTACTTTCTCTCCTCTTACTCTCCCTCTAACCCAACTTCTTTCTTTCCGGTACCCCTGTGCCAGCGCTGACCTGCACAACTTCGATGTCTGCCTGCCTGGCTGCCTGGTCCACGGCCTTGACCACCTCCGACTGTTTCTTCAGCATGGGCAGTTCCTGGTGAAACTTCTGGAACTTGATCATGGGGTCAGTCACCTTGGGCTTGGTCTCCTCCTCCCCAGCCTCCTCTGACACCGTGGTGCTAGGCCTGCCTTGACCTCTGCCCCTCGCCCCTCGCCCCCTCACCCCTCCTCTCATCTGTTTCGGGCTGACCTCGTCAAGAGAGATGTCTTCCGCATAGCTGAAGGGAGATAGGGTCAAGTGGTATGTTGTGTAAGTCCCTTTCAAAGTGGATGGAAGAGGCTGTTCACTTCAGTATGAGTGGGGGGTCTAAAGTTTTCAGGATGAAGCTTGTGACATTAGGAATACTGTAGTTGCTTTTTCCTCACACACACACTCACAATGTTTTTTTTCCTTCTTGATATCACACTGACTCAAAAATATTGACTCAAAAATATTGACTCAAAAATGCTCCATCAATTCAAATTTTTAAAAATCTAATAATGAACAGGAGATCACATTATGGAAAACGCTTCAAGTTCAACAGTTTCAAAGAATGTGCACATTTACACAGTTCAATCATCAAAGAAGAACAAGGGGTGAAAAAATGTTCCCCCCATCATTTGGGGAGATTCTAGATACTCCTTGATTCCAAGCGTGAAAACATTTATTGATCAATGTTGTATAAATATTACATGCTGTTGAAGCCAACTACTTGAATAAATAATTTTGAGTGCTGGTGGGGCATAAACACCAAATGTGGTAAGAATGAAGGACTGGGAGTTTGCAAATCCGCCAGTAAAGAAACCAGGTCAGAAATGGGGGCAACAAAAGCAGCATAAACGAGATGGGCACTTTTCTTCTTTTTCCAAAAAAAAGGTACCACATGCAATATACAGCATGCTATGTCGAGGCATCATCAAAACAATAACATTGAGATGGCTGTAGAGAAATTCAAACAGGATGACACATTCTGAGACGAAAGGTGACTGTCCAGACCGCGAGACCCACCTGTTGTAGGAGCGCTTCATTCCAGACGGACGTGCAAATCCTCTGGGGCGGGGGGGCTCATAGGGAGCGGAGTAGGGGGCTGTGTCGTAGCGTGGGGGGTAGCGGCCCCTACCAGCGGTATGAGGGGGACGAGGCCCACGCAGGGCGCCCCTTCGTCTTTGAACAGGACCCCTGAAGTGGGAACAAATGTTACATACAGGGCATATGAGTTCCGCACTCAATGACATGGGCATATGAGTTCCGCACTCGATGACATGAGCATATGAGTTCCGCACTCGATGACATGGGCATATGAGTTAAGCACTCGATGACATGGGCATATGAGTTCTTCCGCACTCATATATGCTTTCAGCCAATAAAATGAACTAAACCTCTTTGAGTCAGGCCTGTCTAGCAGAACATGCTGCCTCTATGAATGATACAGGTCACGGCAAACACATGCTACCTCTATGAATGATACAGGTCACGGCAAACACATGCTGCCTCTATGAATGATACAGGTCACGGCAAACACATGCTGCCTCTATGAATGATACAGGTCACGGCAAACACATGCTGCCTCTATGAATGATACAGGTCACGGCAAACACATGCTGCCTCTATGAATGATACAGGTCACGGCAAACACATGCTGCCTCTATGAATGATACAGGTCACGGCAAACACATGCTGCCTCTATGAATGATACAGGTCACGGCAAACACATGCTGGCTCTATGAATGATACAGGTCACGGCAAACACATGCTGGCTCTATGAATGATACAGGTCACGGCAAACACATGCTGGCATCCTTGGTGGGGGGTTTCCTCCCTCAAGGTGCTCTCTAGCTTGTTTTTTTCTTTCTCTTCTTTCCTTTTTTTTACACTGTCACTCACAGAATGGACAGAGTGGGCAGGCAATTAATCAAAATATTTTAATTAACCTCATGATTTAATGCCAGGATTATTTTCTGCTCTCCTCAAAATGTTGCTGCAAGAGGTTGCTGCTATGTGGATTTTGATTGTAAAATCACCCAAAAAAAGCAGATTCCTTCATGAAGAAACATCTCTGGAAAGCTGCTCTTTTTTAATATTGCCAATTTCCACTCATTGATGGATGCTCCAACTGCACACATTTACCCCCTGGTCATCGGGCTACCTCTTTTCATCACTCCAACACCATCTCAACTCCCCGGGTATGCAACCAGGCATGATAGCTTTCACATTTTCCCAGCTCAGCCCTCACAGGTACCCATTTTACTTCTGGGTGGGGATGGATAGATGGATGGATGGATAGTGTTTTACGGCCTACCAGCCTTTGTAGGCTATGTAAGGCCACTAACCTTTTCCGTGCGGCCGGCGGGAATTCCCGCCGAGCTTGTTTTCACCGCTGTGTGCGGACGGCGAGAGGTCCCGCCCGCACTCGATTGCTGAGGGTGGGTTAGTTTGAACGTGCTTATCTCCCTTGCAAATGACGTCAACTATCTATAAATACCACAGCAGGAAAGCGGAAATCCCGAGCTTTCTGCACATGTGTAGTTTGTATGGGCGATCTCTACAAAGTTTTCGAGTAAATTCACTCAGAAGTTTGATTTTTTTTTGTGTCAAGTTATGTCAGAAGACATCGATGAGCATGTAATAGAGATTTTGTTTGGCGAGGATTCGGACGAAGAGTTCGAGCCTTTCAAGCTAGAGGATGTTGCCGAGGCAGAAGCAGAATTGCAGCGATTCCGATCGCGGGAAGATGTCGAAGTTCGAACCGTGCATCGGAGCGACCATCGTGAAGTAGATCAAGACGTGCATCAGGAAGCGCATCACGCTCTTTCCGACAGCAGGCTTCCAAAGATGCTTAGCTTCCTCCCTTCCGTCAGACGACTGGCCCACTTGTTCACACTGAGAGCGACGATGCCAACAAGATTTTTGCTTACTTCTTCGATGACGATGTATTTGGACTAATGACCGAACAAACAATCAGGTATGTGTCGCAATATTTCACAGCCCATCCAGTCGACGAACTCGTGCCTCACTCACGGTTTCAAGATTGGAGATTTTGAACCTGCTGTAGAGATTTTTGCTTGATTTCCTAGATAGTTTTCAACCTGCTATGGACACTGCATGTTGCCTTGGGTAGAAGCTGTGTGTGTGTGTGTGTGTGTGTGTGTGTGTGTGTGTGTGTGTGTGTGTGTGTGTGTGTGTGTGTGTGTTTGTGTGATTTTCCAGTTTCAGCCATTTTTATTAGTATGTCATTGTACCTGTAGTAACATGTAGATATTCCATTGGTGACATTTTGTGGATGAGTAAATAGTTATGCTTATAATTCCTAATGAAAATCTTTTGCTTTCAACAAGGTTAGAGTGATTGTTTTTAGGCACTGTGATCAGCGTCTTCCCCACTCCCAACCACACCCCTACTCCATGATCACAGCAAGTACGTGGTGACTTTTGAGGTGCATGTAAGGATTCGAGGCCTTTTTTGTCCTTCTTTTTACTATGTAACCTATCAGAAATCAAGCCTGATAATTGCTGGAGGTTATAATTAGATAATAAAGTTAGTGTAAAGGCATTTCATTGGTCTGTTTAGTTGTTGTTGTTGTTGTTTTATTTCATTTTGAGAATAAAACGCAGGTATTATGATAAATTTCATTCAAGTGCTGCATACCACTGTGTACAGAATTCTCTCGGCTACAACTTTTATTCTTTGCAATTTTTTAATCAGAGGTGAAGAAGAATATGAAAATTGACTTCAAAGACGGTGACCGTTTTTGGAGTAAATTCTGGGGGGAAAAGTCAGCACAGAGCAATGACACATTGCTAAAAAAACTCAGCAACGTAAGGGTTAAGCACGAAAATCACTGGAACAGTTAGAGTAAATGCAAATCGAGTAACGATGTCCCTAGTTATTCGCCTCGTACGAATCGCATAGGGAGACGCGGTGGGTCAATTCTTACCCCAAACCCACAGGGGGTTCCTGGGTGGGGAGAAGCAATATGAGTAAAGCACTTTGCTCAAGGATGCAACTCTAGAATCCGCGCAGCTTCGAACACCGCACCCACTGGCCACAAGCGACTGCAGGTCCAGCTCGCTGACACTTGGCCACGGAGTCCCACAGGGTTCCAGAGGACGTCCAAGATGCACATTTCAAAACTTTTTCTTGACTTTTGGAAAAATTCAATGACCTTTTCTCCCACAAATGTGAAAGTGTACATTTGTTTTGCACTGCTGGGGCTGAAATTGAATTCTAGATAAACAGAGTGCATTAAAAACAGGGAGAAAAAAAAATCTGAGGCTTTCGAAGGTGAAAAATATGACAGGCTGACAAGCAAAATCAACAAAAAAAACTTTGGCTGAGGCAGACATTTGAAAAATTTTCCATGACTTTCAGTTTTAGTCAACATTTTGAAACTTTTCAAGGCCCTTGAATTTTTTGGTGGAAATTTCAAAACGTTTCCAGATTTTTTATGACCACAGGAGCCCTGGAAACAGATGGATGATGGGTGGATGGAGTTTTATGGCCTATCAGCCTTTGTAGGCTATGTAAAGCCATCAAGCATGAATATCACTAGAAGAGTTTCAAGTCACGGTGTCCCTATTTATGGTGTAGGGAGACACGGTGGATCTATTCTTTTAACCCCCAACCCACAGGGGGACCGTGGACACAGCAAACAACTGCATAAGTGAAAACAGAATCAGGTTGATGACGGAGATGGTGAAAAGAAAGAAGACCCCCAAAATGAAGAGACAAGATTGAGGAAGAGGAAAAGTTGTGGTCAAGATTAAATGTGTGCACACACACACACACAATGGTGTAGGTAGGTAGGTAGGTAGGTAGGTAGGTAGGTAGGTAGGTAGGTAGGCAGGCAGGTAGGTAGGTAGGCAGGCAGGCAGGCAGGCAGGCCTAAACTTATCTCCTTTTTGTAAAGGAGGCCAGATTGAGACTGCATATATTTGTATGTGTGTGCCTAGCAAGTAACATGGGCGTCTCTTCCTGCATCAGGATAAATGTCCTGGAAAATGTCCAGTAGAGCAAACGACTCTTTGTATGTCCTGATTATTCTTGAAGACTCCAAAATGTGCATGCACAGGTCTAGTTTTATAGCAAAGAATGCCCTTCTTTCCGTTGGATCTAAAACACGCAAAGGAAAGCTACTTGGAAGATGCCATGTACAATTACATCTCCGAGATTCCCCAAGAGCTCGTGAGGAAGATGGGATAGCATGCAATTTATTGTTTACCTTCATTTTTTTCTCTCTCTTTTGTTGTTGTCATGATAGAAAAAAAGGTTTGTGTCAGCAGACAAAAATAGGGTTGGTTGGGTTACTGTCGCCACAACTTTTTGTTTTGCCTAATGGGTAAAACAAAAACACAACAAAAACTGTAAGCAAAAGGGTGTACCTGTAGTAGGCGGTGTCAACTTCCTCCTCCTCCTCCATGTAGCCATCGTGGACAGCACCGTATGCATCGTAGTCATCCGCTTTGTAGCACTCCCAGTAGTCGGCAGCATAGGGGGCATAGTCGTAGGCAGGAGGGGGGGCATGGTGAAGGGGGGGAGGCCTTTGGCGAGGGGCAGGGTACGGCTCTGTAAGGCCAAAGAAAATAATAGTTGTGGTTGTGGTAACATGGCAACAAAACAGTTGGGTCGGTAGGTGGGCGAGAACTTTTTTCCTGTAAATTAATAGTAATAGACGAGGCCAGATTGAACGTAAATCAATTTTCTCTCTGACTACATAAAGGGTACTGCTCGTGCTGAGTGTTTTGCTTATAGTTGGTCTCATGCACTTCAAGCAGTCACCAATCTGAACAGTACCGCTGAAACTAGGGGAAGTTTGAATGTTAGTAATCACAGTGCACGATGCAGCCAGCAACTGTGCACATGGTCCTCTCCTTTGGCTTAGCCTTGCTTTCATTCATTCCAACATGGCTGGTCTACATCCATGTGATTTCACATGATCGAGTTTACACAGTGAAACTGAGTTTTCACCCTTTGTCAGCTTTGTGTGCCCTTTGCCAATTTCCAAAAGGCTACAGCTCTTTGTACACATTGCCAATTTCCAAAAGGCTACAGCTCTTTGTACACATTGCCAATTTCCAAAAGGCTACAGCTTTGTTTCCTATACCAATTTCCCAAAGGCTACAGCTCTTTGTACACATTGCCAATTTCCAAAAGGGTACAGCTCTTGGTTTCCCTTCCCAATTTCCAAAAGGGGATAGCTCTTTGTACTTCTTGCCAATTTCCAAAAGGGGACAGCTCTTTGTACTTCTTGCCAATTTCAAAAAGGGGACAGCTCTTTGTACTTCTTGCCAATTTCCAAAAGGCTACAGCTCTTTGTAGCAATGCCAGACCATTTTTTAAACTTTACAACATGATTCCAATGTATAGATATAATTGTAGTGCTCACTGATCTGATTACAATGCAATTTAAGTTTTTGAAATCGGATGAGTAGAACCAAAGTTATGGTCTGAAAATATTTCGTAAGAATTGTTAAGACCCCCAGATTTGTGATGGCACCGGCCTGATCACTAAAATTATACTTATTTCAGCATAGTTCTTACAATAATAGAAATATCTTAATGACACTTTCCAAGTTACTAAAAAAACACATGCCAAATTCATTGGCGTCATCAAAAATTGTCTTTGACGCGATTTGTGTCAACTAATTTGCATAAAATTGCATAATTTTTACTTTTTCACTATTTGTTTTAATAAAACTCAGTGAATGTTAAGGTATTCGTCCATATAATTTACATTTTAACTTTATAGATTGATATTATACAAGAAAACAACTCACAAAGAATGATCAATTATGTTTACTCATTTGCATAATTAATTAGATGGGCTCCAATTGGCCGAAAATTAAATCAAGCAAAACTTTGCTAAATATGATCCGATTTCAGAAATTTAAACTGTATTTAGTTGTAAATTGAAGTTCCTATTGTTTAAAGAATTCCATGTGATTTTATGTGCTTCTCTGGTGCTGGTCTGATTAATATAAGAGAATACATGTTAAAGTATAAGACCAGAGGTGAACGTTCAGACCTACACAAGCATTCAAACAATAATTCACTGCTATTTTGTTCTTACTTAATTTTATTGATCAATTGCTATATTGATCAACTGCTACAGCAAAACAAGCCAAACTCTAGAATTTTATGTACAGACTTTTGCATTGAAGACTTGTTTACATAACGTATTCACCACAAATTTCTGCTTTTCGTTTTTCACACTGTGCAGTTTATCCATAATTTACATCAGTCACTAGTCAAGAGTTCAATAATGTTCTTGGGACTGGGACTCCTGTTGAATAAAGAATTCCATGTTGATGTAGGGCTGAAACCACTGGTTTGATTCTCAGAATGGTTGCATGTGATACTTTTGGAAATGTGATATGAAAGAGTCTGTGTCCCATCCATCTCACACACTCTCTCTCTCTCTCTCTCTCTCTCTCTCTCTCTCTCTCTCACACACACACACACACACACACACACATCCAAGTATTAATGATATTTTTGCTCCTAGGTCAAGAAGAAATGAAATAAAACAATAATTGTTAGTCAAATTAGAGGTTAGCATTCGTCTTAACTCAACTTTACGCCGCAGCCAATTTTCATGTCACACTTTCTCTCACTGACAGCATTCAATCTTTCGCGCAAAACATGAAAAACATCAAAGTTGAAGAAGATTTATTGAGCATCAAACACATGTGCAGAAACATCGATCTTTTGTCAACAACATGAAACAAGTTTGGATTGTGTGAGTTGACAGTGTGAGGAGAAAGAGGCTCTGTTTTGAGGTAGGGTAGTGAAATCTGCGTACTCAGCACCTGCGTACTCTTGACCCTATACAGATACCCAACACCCCCTGCGAGAGCATTCCAAACTGCTGAGCAGCGGTTGAGAGACAACGGCATTCTAAAAATAGTTTGAGCGAGAGGGGTGCCGCAACAGTGGACTAGCCCAGTAAGCCTAGTCAGCAATGACCGACATTTTTCCAACTTGTGATCATTGATTGCTTTTTGTAATTTTTCATTTCAATCTCACGGAATCACGTACAGAAAGTTTATCGCTAAAGC
>JAWQFJ010026204.1:0-21431 GCA_034096865.1 Theodoxus fluviatilis | reverse complement strand
GGCGTAGCATGCTACGATTTCGCCGTGCTTGCTACGATGCTACGATCGTCAGGGAAAAACTACGATTTTTCAAAGCCTGGAACTGAACTTTTGACCGTCACGAAGAACCCCCACACACACACACACACACACACCCCGCTTTATGCTGGCGGTTCAGCGCTGAGCGTCGAACTGAACTTTTGACCGTCACGTAGAACCCCCCCCCCCCCCCCCAGCTTCACGTCGGCGGCTCAGCGCTCAGGGACTTGACAGCCCAGCCCTCAACCCACAACTTTGATATTAAAAAAAACTTCAACATTTTCAATAAAAAGATGTAGGGTCGGCGCCCCAGAATAGGGTAGGTCGGGTTACCGTAACCACACCATATTTTTTTTTTGGCCTTATTGCTATATTTTGCACATATTGGAAAAAGTATTGTAGAACTCGGGACCTTCAGCGAGTGCTAAATAGACGCCGCATGCGATGTTTGAAGAAATTTCATCAGACCGGAAGTGGCCGTCGGTTCGATAGAATCCACTTTTTCTAGGATTCACACATATCAATAACACAAAATACCAATGTAACATGAAAGATGAAAGTCTTTCTGAGTTGTCTAATTTTTTTTAACTAGTGGTAGGATTCCGTGGTAATTTGTATCAAATCTTTGCGCTACTACAGTACTAGCCAAAATGCACTCGGCAATACCACTTCACTTTCATGGCTAATTGTGGACAATCCACAAAATATTGTGAATAAAAACAAGAATGAAAGTTGTTTATGAAGCAGAAGGTTTCAAGAACATGTGTCGTGTAGTTTTGTGTTAATCCGTCTTATTTCCGCTGAGAACATACAAGCCGATTACGTAAAAAAAACACCCTCCGCCACTACCGACTCGCGGTGGCTCGACGGAGTTTGCATTTCGCGACTCGGGTTGGTCTCTTCTAAACACTCGTCCGTCGAAGTTTCTCATTTGATCAAGTTGAAACTTTACTACTCATTAGAGGAAAGATTGCTCTTTCGTTCGGTGTATGTTTGAACTTCCGGTGAAAATCGAAAGACGAGTTATGGATGAAAGTTCGAACGTCATCGGACATTTTGTTAAAATTTGCTCACTCCCGCTTTTCCGATCAATTTCGTACAGACACCCTCGGATTCTACAAGATTTCCCCCTTCCAACGCTATATTCGATGTTAATGTACGATGAATCTACTTTTTGTCTAGCGCCCGGATTGTGCGCTTGAAAGGAGAAAACAGGCGGAAATTTTCCACCTGTTTGTGTGTACATCGGACCGCAATGGCGTTGTGTAGACGCGTGCTCGATTACCACATTCAGCGTGCGTTAATCGTTAAAGCACCAGACAATTTGGGACAAAAGTTTCATCATTTTAAGGAGTACTTGTTTGAAAATTTTCTGCATTTGTCAGTTTTTGAATCAATCTGCTGTAAAAATAATAAAAAGAATTAGATTTTTTTTTACAACGGGTGTATTGTGCGTGAGTTTGGTCGTGCACCATACACTTTTCTCTTTAAAATTGTCATGTATCACAGTACGCTAGGTCATGGAAAATGTTGTTGAAGGTCATGGAAAGTCATGGAAAAGTCATGGAATTTTGTATCTAAAAACCTGTACGAACCCTGCCTATCTTTTGATACCAGTTTGGTTGACCTTGCTTCAAGGTCAAGGTCACAGGAGCTCTTCAAAGTTGGATTGTATACATATTTTGAAGTGACCTTGACCCTGAACTATGGAAGATAACTGTTTCAAACTTAATAGTTATATGGGGCACATGTTATACTTTCATCATGAGACACATTTGGTCACATATCATCAAGGTCAAGGTCACTTTGACCCTTATGAAATGTGACCAAAATGGGGTAGTGAATATATCTCATGGTCACATGTATTTTGGTAGGAAAAATGTGTAAAGCATTTCTTTGTGTATGATGTCATTGGTAGGTTTAGTTGTTTGACCTTGACCTTGAAGGTCACCTGAAGGTCAAGGTCATATAAAGGTCAAGGTCAAGCATGTGAGTCGTATGGGCTTTGCCCTTCTTGTTTTAGAAAAAAAAAGTTCAGGCCAACCTACTGACTTTTTTTTTGGTTGCTGTTGCTGTCAAGGTACCTTAACCACAACTTTTGTTGTTATTTAATTGCATTCAAGAGTTTTGGGGGAATGGGGTGGAGTGGGGGATACATGTCTGTATCATGTTGCAAACTAAGCCTTTTGACAAATAGTGGAGAAACTTAGGTGGACACTCACAGAGATGAGACCATGGGATGCTGATGTGGATATGATCTGCCTGCACTGAAAAAAACTTAATGGAGTGAATATGTTTATGTCTCTATATACTGCTCAAGTGACTGACTGAAGAGAGTGAACAGTGATAAATTCTACTTACCGTAAAGCTCTGACTGCAGGCCACACCAGATTTAGTCCAGGCTAAATCTCTTATTCCAAAGCATTTTGGGTTGGAAGTTTATGTCTCTTGGGGATGTGATCTTGTGACTTCTCATGTGACTTGAAACGTGTTGACTTTAATGCTCCCAGAAAAGATTAAATGTTAAGCAGGCACAATCTAAACTCAGAAACAACTGTCTGTTATCAACTGCTGAACTGTTACAGCTCCATTTTCTGCAGCTGAATTGCATAGACATATTATATTACATACATGCTGAAGTGAAAGGTGGATGAAGATGCCCTCAAGCTGCAAGCCATTGAGCTAGCACTGAGTTACCTGGTAGCTAAAAGGTTAAATGGACGGACACCATGAGAACCGGTGCCATGGTCCCACAGTAATACAACACTCTGAATGACACTCCTCTTTTGGAGATGTTTTGCTTCTCCTGTATCTAACTCTTGTCAAAGTTTACCTGCCTCGTACCATTCAGAAGTGAAACTAGCCATTCTTGGAAAGGCCTAGCTACTTTCACCAACTTGATTTTCATTCAGGAGGTGCAGACCTTTTTCGCAGACAAATATATTGTTTATGATTGATTGCCCTACTTGCAAAAACATAAATTTCATGAGAACAAGAAGTGAATTTGAGAATGTGAACCATCATTTCAAAGTCAAGGGGAAACTGAGAATTCTCTCATAACATCATTAGCTAATCTGCAGACCCGACTATGCTCAATGGGGTATCATCTCTCATTCAACCTAGTGCCGGAAGCAAGAAGCTTGATCTTACACTATGAGGAATTATGCAGAATTGAAAGCAAAATGCAATTATCTTTCTCCTAATTGCCGTCCTCATCATGCACTGAACCCACATTTCCTCCTCCCCCACCCCACTCCAATCTGCCTTTTCAGATTACATCACATCCCTTTGCATCCACCACCTACCCTGATTTCACCCTCAACCTCTCTGTTCCCAAGTCCCTTTTCTGTGCTCTCATTAAGCATGCATGCACACACACATGCATGTGCACATATACACACACAAGTACACATAAGGGCCCAGAGCATATAACAACAATAGGAAAAAGTTTTGTTAATGAAGCAGTTCTTTGTCTTATTGCATGATAAGGGCTGTGTATAAAGAGTTGTCAAACATCCAGTGTGGTTGAATTAATTGCATACAACATCAGTAGCCAACACGTACAGTAACGTGCATGCTGTGGCTGCTAACAAAGTAAAATGTGAAATGTTCAACATCTGCATGTAGTAAACAATCACAGGAAGTCTCTTGAGTGTGACAGACTGGTGAACATGGTGAACGTTAAAATCTTACGGTGCATGATTCATACTGCTGCCACCACACCATCCCCACCCCCCCACCCACCCCCCAACCCCTCCTCCTCCTTGTTAGACTTAGAGATTCTGAAATGGTCTGTAATCTTGTTTTTACTATCGGAAGACTTAGTTCTAACACCTGGCTCACCAGTTAACTTTCTCAAACATGGTTTTAAACTATGAGCACAGGAGATGAGAATTATTCCTCATACCAGATTTTGACAACAGAGAGAATGGAATGGAGCATGATTTGTATGTGTGTAAAGTGACGCTGTCTAGCACTCGAAGTTTGAAATTACATGCTTGTGTGATCGTTTTTATATTTTGCACAGCAAAAGATTTCATTGAGAGCCAGAACGTTATTACTGTGATATTCTAACTTGGTCCTTGATTCTTTCAGGTGGATGTGTACCTGTCCAAGAGCCTTGCTGATAACTTGTATCTGTACCAGGTGTGTTGTTTCTCCTTTCATGCATGGCAGTAAACCTGATATTAGTGGATTGAACACGCTTGTCCATTACAGTAACTCGTATGTAAACATATATGAGTCATTCTTAGCTAGTAGAGACCAAATACAGGAATTTGATTCAAATAACAAACTTACTAGAAGGGTCCAACAACTTGTGCCATTTTGAAGAGATGTGTATCAACTATCTGAATATGTAAGCAGTGAATCAGTCTCTATATTACTTCAGACAAAAAAAAAATTATTTGTGGGGGGTCCCTGCACGGGTAACCTGCATGATGTTGTGACACCAATGCATGAAATTAATCACTAGAAATCTTTTTTCCCAAAAAAAACTATTAATATGATTGAAGTACTCATTTATCCATCAATGTGAATGATTTTTAGAGATAATGAGTGCAACTGGCAAGGGGTATGAGGCAAGCAAATGTGTGACGCCATGTGCAGGTTACCATCCCACTTATTTTTTTTCCCTTCAGTCCAGATTTTTGTACAATCACAATCATACTGAAGTCACATGATTTTCACATACAGACACTTGAAATATTTCAAGGATCACATAATAACACTAATTATTTGATGAAAATTGGCTATTCAAATGAAAATGGTAACCTGCGCGATGCACGACACCACTGCATGACTGACATCAAAAGGACAGCAAAGACAGCATAATAAAGGGAAACAAGCAAAGCAAATAAAAACAAACAATGGAGTAGTTTTATCTTTGTATTCAGAAGAATTTGCAGATCAAAACTTAAAAAAATAATGTCCGCGCATCGAAGTTGACGCCATGTAGAATGTGGGATCTGGGGGAAATGGTAAGAATTTCCTTTCTTTCTGAGGAAGGACACCTCCACTCCACCCTTGTCAGGTCAATTAAAAATCAAATCACTGCTCAATTCTTTTGCAATAGTTAGCATGATCGACAAAACATGCATGTCGGAAAGAAACAAGACGTTTTCTGGGAAAGCAACGCAGATCGCTTTGTTTCCTGGTTACCTGCAACACGTGTGCCACCACAAAATTGTGATGCGTGTGACGCAAGAAGCCTGATCCCATGCTTCAAAGCTCCTTGAGAATAAGTGAAATCACTGCTCAGTACTTTAGCAATAGTTAGTTTGATCGACAAAACATACATGACGGAAAGAAACCAGACGTTTTCTACAAAAGCAACGCAGATCACTTGGTTTCCTGGTTACCTGCAACACACATGACACCCGAAAAATCGACACGCGATGGAAATTTTCCGGTAGCAAATCGACAAAGTTTCTAAATCTATCGCTGCTCAGTCAAAACTGAGCACTGTATTCAATACTATATAGCTTTAGAAACTGCACACACTTTGTAAATGAAAGAAGTCAGAAATCGAGCGATTTTCAACCAGAACAGTACAAATAGACCGCAGGGCGTGGCATCATATAACGACTCCTTTCACAGGTCCGCTCGTCCAAAATATGGATGATGTTCCCATATTATATTATGATAGTGCATGGTGTTGGGGATTGAAAACAACAAAGTTCCCACTTTGATCAAATTTTGAAAACAGTGAAAAATAACTTTTTAAAGTGCGGATTTGTATGGCAAGGATTCGATGCAAAACTATACAGGAGTTACTTCCCGTGACACATTTTGATAATTTTGGCCAATCTGAAATTAGGTCAGATTTACTGCGGAGTGGCCGCGTGTGCGTGTGCAATACATTTCCAAAATGTAAACAACGACTACATGAAGCCTTTTACCGATATTACGTGGGCAAAAGCCTTGCATTTTGCTTCTGAGTGGAAATTACTTGATGGGGAAGCGAGTTCTGTCATGGTCGCGTTCAGTGAACAGGTTGAACGTGGAGTTATTGGCGTTGGTAACCCTGGGTTTCATCGTTCGTGTTGTCAACGTTTAACGTGCAATCATCAGCAATGTGAAACTTCAGCAAAAAAAAACGGCTGGAATCCAAAAACAATGTACACTGGCCAGGTTATTTTTGGGGTGCTATGCACAGCCAAAGACTATGCTGTGTTGAGCTGTGCACTGAGCTTTAGTGCAATCCTTCCATAAGTATGAATGTAGTCTGCAGACAGAACAACTTTTTGGATGGTTTGAGAGATAAGGGAAATTTTCTAATGTCTCAGTGTTCAATGCATAAAAGCTTGAAAACTCCAAGAAAAACCACATGGAATGAGAGGTAAGATAAATTAAAATGAGCTCTGAATAATGACAATAGTTCTGGAATATGCATATTTTTTGGTGCATGCACATAATCTCAGTTGGTCCATGCTTGTGGAAAAACTGAGAGCTAAACTTCAAGTTCATAAACAGCCAGTGCAGATTGTTGCATACAAGGGTGATGTTATTGCTGCTGCTGCTGACAATGATGCTAATGTTGTGCATGCCACTGATGTTGATATGTGTAGTGGTTGTGGTGATCCAGTTGCTAATGGCAATGTTGTTGTGCTTGCCACTGATGATGTGTGTAGTGGTAGTGATTCTGTTGCTAATACTAATATTAATGTTAGTGTTGTGCATGCCACTGATGATGATGATGTGTGTAGTGGTAGTGATTCTGTTGCTAATACTAATAGTAATGGTGTTGTTGTGCTTGCCACTGATGATGATGTGTGTAGTGGTGATTCTGTTGCTAATAGTAATGTAGCTGTGCATTGCACTGATGATGACGTGTGTAGTGTTAGTGATTCTGTTCCTAATAGTAATGTTGTTGTGCATGCCACTGATGTTAATGTGTGTAGTGGAAGTGGTGATACTGTTAATGATAGCAATGTTGATGCTATGTGTGCCAATGATGATGTGTGTAGTACTAGTGATGATGTTGATAATAGCAAAAGACATTACAAGCCTCCTGCAATCTACTTTCTCCATTTCTTTACAACAACGTGCTTGTGTTTCATATGTTTTCCAGTTTCCAACAGAATGCTGTGTATTGTGTAGTGTTGTCGTCTGCTGGACCTAAAGTTGAAGAGCGGAATTTTGTGACGCCATGAGTACACAAGTAACCCTCGATTTTAAACCCCAAATTTACTACCAAAAGCAAGCAATTAAAAGCATTTGAATGTATAGCTCCTTTATTCAATCCATGGTCAACCACATACAAGTAATCAATTGGGTTTCACTAACTTAAAAGTTATTGAATGGGGCAAATCAAAAGCATGGTGTCAGCTTTCCCGTTTTCTGACGCCATTTTCAGCACAAAAATCGGGATTGAATTAAAATTAAACATGCATAAAATAAACTGTTTGCCAGGGTACCGTTTTTCCAGATGCATTTACATAAGTTAAACACAAATATGATTTGATTTTGTAAAGAAAATTATCATACATTTTGTTTTGGGGGCTTGAAAGAGGTGTTTCCTGAGAGTCTCCACTAGCTAAGAATGACTCATATATAATTGTGTCTGATAGATCATAGTGTTTATCACAAGAACAGTTCCATGAATTTTGTACCTATGAAAAGTTTAGGTCATTATACTATGCATCAGACAGTAAGTTGCTAGACTTTTTCCAGTTGTTACAAATTAGAATCCTAATAGTGTGTGTGTGTGTGTGTGTGTGTGTGTGTGTGTGTGTGTGTGTGTGTGTGTGTGTGTGTGTGTGTGTGTGTGTGTGTGTGTGAGAGAGATTTCATTTCAAGACCCTTGATTCATTGCAATACAAGTAAATGCTAGTGTTGCAGTAACAGTAAGTCATGTCACACTTTGCTGCTTCAGCTTCAATTCAAGTGGAAACCAATCTTTTATGAAAAAGGAAGTATTATCAACCCAATAGTATGAACTGTTCATTTACTCACTTAGTGTTTATTCTCTCGTTTATAGACGAATACAATGTACATTGCCACTGAACTAGTCATTTGGTCTTGTTTATGTGTTGGTGAGAGAGAAAGAGTGTGTGTGTGTGTGAGAGAGAGAGAGAGAGAGAGAGAGAGAGAGAGAGAGAGAGAGAGAGAGAGAGCGGATATATGTGTGTGAAAATGTACATATGTGAATGCACATGCATGTTCAATGTTGTATGCTTGCAAGAGCTAGTGTAAAACATTGTATCTCAGGTGGCATTGTTATTGTCTTTTCATTGTTGTGTGTTTGACAGTATGCCAAGCAGCATGTCCACAAGAGTCGAGATGAAATCCGATACACCAAAGCCCGGGTGAAGCCTGACTTCAAAAAGGTAGGGTGAAGTGCCAACTACCAGCTTTGCCCATGCTTTCAACTTTTTTGTTGTATAAGTGTGTCAGCAGATCCCTGTATATGAAATATATATGAAATACTTTATTTGTTTAGATCTCTGGCCCATCAAAAATAATTGTTTTTACATCACTCTGGTTGTGCTGATGGCATCTCTTCTTCTTCTAAATGCATGCAGCAAGTACAGTGCCACAGATCTGATCGTATTGATATTGTCGGATGCCAGCACCATCGCAATATCTACACGTTTAGCTGCATCAAACAAATTAAAAATATAATTTTGCTTTATATAGTTCTGCGTATGCCGGGCATCTCAACAGGAAATGAATCTCATCGTCATCTTCCTCATTGCATGATGGACAAAGGAAAGACCGTTTGAGGATCATTTGTGAAGCGGTGTCTGTGGATGATTAAATCGCTAAAACCGGCACGAAAACAGACAAATGAATCTTTGAGGATTCGCGATCAATCGTGCACAAATACTGTTCCCGGCTGAAAACGCATTTGAATATCCTATAGAAGGCATACCTTTCACTGCTTGCAAGGGAGTTGTACCAAACTTGTATATATTTGGTTATTAGACGTTCCCGCAGCTCCTTTAGGAATTGCTTCTCATTCTCTACATATTGCAATCTCCACAAATTTTCAAAATTGTATTTACACAGAATGTTTGTATATCCTGTGCCCAATTTTTCTCTCCAGACTGTAGCAGCATGTTGTATACCTTATGAGGATATCTAGTTAGGTCCATTCGCAAGATTCGTAATCAATATCTAATTGCACGTATCCTGGCGTTGATGTATAAAGGAAATCTGCCTGAGTAACTGACCCCTGTACTGTTCTGGAGTAGGCCCCCCCCCCCCCCCCCCCCCCCCCCGACTCTGAGACTTTGACTCCACCTCCGCTACTGCCGACTCCGCTTCCACACACACACACACACACACACACACACACCTTTCTCCTCCTCTCTCCTTCATCCCCTCTCTCCCCCCTCCCCCCTTGTCCTCCTCCTCCTCAGATTCTGTGTGTCCTGTATGGGGCTTCAGCTCTGTATGAAGAAAATTCACTTCAACTTTGAAACTGATAATTTCTCTCAGAGCATCAGAGTCCACACTTTCACTGTGCTCTGTGATTTAATCCCCTGCTATATGTGTGTCTCAGTTGACTATCTGTCTGATGTCTTCAAATGGCATGCAATCTCTGTTTGTGTACTCATATGTGACCAGAAAGTCTGATCCTGAAGGTAAACATTCAGAGGCCGTGTGGTTACTGAAAGGATTGTAGAATACATGAGCATGAAGGTGACTAAGATGGAAAATCTTATCACTTTTTAGGTCTAACTAACCATCCATATAACAAGATCTCTTTTTTGTGGTGCAGTTTCATACTGTTTGTTGATTTATTTGTTGTGTATGGAAGCTGACTCTTCTACTTCAGGTTGAGCTAGAGGTGGAGCTGAACACCAGGAAAAACTATGACAGGAGTCAAGGTTTTGACCTTGTTTCAGGAATGTCCAGTCGAAACACTGACAGTGGCTCTAACAGGTATCTCAATGGAGATTTTGTTACCAACTCTGTCTTGGTGATAGAACAGTTGTGATAGATAATATTTCAGTAGCATTGACTTTGATTAATAAACACTGTTGAACATGTTTTCATACATGATGTTCATGCTGTAAAATATTGATGGTATTAAGCTCCCAGTTGGTGATGGAGTATGCTTGCAAAATGAAGGTGTAATTGGTGATATGGTTTCGGCCAGACAATGGAAAATAGAAGGAGGGATGAACAATTTACTATTCTGCTATATCATTCTATTTACACCTAGTGAAATGAAGACCATGTGCCTTTATGTAATTGGGCAAATATATATATATATACTAGGTCCCACAGTTTATTGACACACAAAAAACTGATGTCCCAAATAAACTTTTCAGACTCACTCATGAAGAGTTTTCAAAGATATTGATGTGGTATGTTGAACACTTTTTCCACAATAACAATGCCTTTAGAATAGCTGGATGATTTGTTTTGATCAATTCAATTAATCAAGACACTGACCTTGTTTCAGTGAGTGTCTGGACAAACATCTGTATGAGTCTGTGTCAGCTACTGATGATCCAGGAACATATCTGGCCTGCAAGTTCCGAGACAGTAAGTGTTCCACCATGTGTGTGTGTGTGTGAGTGAAACAAAGCAAAAGCTTATTCTGTGTCATTACAGAGATGGCAATAACATTTACGTTCCTTATGTTATGCCAGTCAACATTGAAGAGACAGTTTGCCACTGCAACAATTTGCTGTTGCTCATATTTTGACCTGTGTTGGACAACTGGCCATTGTCATTACAGTCTCCAGGGGGCAGGAGTGTGGTGTGTGTGCTCCAAGAGCCTATGCCAGCATTGCAGCTGTAACGGGCAGCAAATAGACCCCATCAAGAGTGTGCAGCTTTCAGCCTTCATTCTCCAAGGAATTGGGGCAGCTGTCCTTACACCCACAGTGTAGCACTGTCTTGGCTGTGCCATGTACACTTCTGCCCACTGGTTTCCTGCCCAGCATTGTGCACCAGGCCTCACCCAAGTCCACAAGCCCCACCCACCTTCCCATCCCATGCATTATACTCAGTTCCTCTTTCCTGTCCTGCCCTGCTATCCATGGCTGATGAGGCACCCCAATCAGGACACTTGAACACCAGTCCTTTTTCTGACGTCTCCTGGAGTGATGACCTGGGAAAAAATTACTGTATCCAAGAATAGAACTACCCTGGATGTATTGCCATGGTATAGCCATGTCTATTGTGCCTGATTTTTCAAACTGTTGATATTCCAGACATGTTTGCATTGCAGATCAAGTGCACATGACCCCAGTTAGGGCGCTGGTGCAGATGAAGCTGACAGTTGGCTACATGGACAGACTGGACAGCGGGGGAAAGGGCAAGCAGAGTGAGTAGTGCTGAATCCTATGGGTAGAGGAGATAGTTCCGGTATCTGAGTGTGGGCCTTGTCTGTTTCTGTGCTCATCATCAGATGCTAGAAGAGGAATGTTCACATGCTCCATTGAGCTGAAAGTGTTGAAGCTAGTGAATATCCATACTGAAATGAATTATATTGCAGACCTTTTGTCTTAGCTGTGAAAGGCCAAGACTAAATGAAGTGTCAGAAAGCTCGTAATTGCACCAGTCTTTCAGAGGTTTATGTGCTGCTGTCTCCCCCCCCCCTTTCTCCACAACAGTAAATCCCCTGGTTATATTCAGGCATTCGTTCAGCTGAAACTGAAGGATTACCAAGCATTACCAAACTGCACTCTGAATGTTGCACACTCCATCGTGGCTGTGAAGGGCTGTTCAGACCTGTTTACTCTCCCGATTTTAGCGGGAGACTCCCGATTTCAGACCCTATCTCCCGACCTCCCGCTAGCTTCGTAAATCTCCCGATTTTTTTTCCACCGATCTCCCGAAAATGAAAAATTTTGAAAGGTTTATTTCGTTTCCGAAGCATTTACATGACGATCCGAACTTTCTACCGCGCCAGTGAAGGTCATTCCGCAGATCTGCAGTACAATTTTTTTGATTAGTTGAGTCAGGACCTTCGTCCAATCGAGAGCCAGTTTACAACCTGGAATAGCCGCCATTTTGCTTGACCGATCTCTATGATGATGGCGTCCATTGAAAAGTCAAAGAGAAAGACTCGCGAAACCGATTCTGAATCCGACAGTGAGCGTGACACAGAGGATGAGAACAGAAAGTCCACTCTTGTCAGAAGGAGAAAGAGAGCAAAGTACAGCGTAAAGTGGAAGGCTGTGGAAATCGGAATTCCCGGCATTTCGCCCATCGTCGAAATCGAAATCACACGCGCTTTGCACGTTCTGCAAAAAAGACATCAACGTGAGCCACGGAGGCAAGAATGAGAGAGAGAGAGAGAGAGAGAGAGAGAGAGAGAGAGAGAGAGAGAGAGAGAACTTGTGTGCGCGCGCGAGAGAGAGAGAGAACTTGCGCGCGCGCGAGAGAGAGAGATAGAGAAGCGCACGCGAGAGAGACAGAGCGAGAGAAAGAGAGAGCGCGCGCGCGAGAGAGAGAGAGAGAAGAGAGAGAAAGCGCGCGCGCGGGAGAGAGAGAGAGAAGAGAGAGAAAGCGCGCGCGCGGGAGAGAGAGAGAGAGAGAATTTGACTTTTCGCCTCCCTGATCAGAGATGAGACTTATCGGCGTTTCAGCTGATTTCTGAGTTTTTTATTCCACTTTCAGCTGATTTTTATTCAATTGTTATGCAGTTCGTGACCTGGGATGGTACACATATCTAAAAATAAAAATCTTCCGCTTTTTATTGAAATCTCCCGATTTTTGAGTCGCCATCTCCCTATTGTGCACAACTTAAGGTAAACAGGTCTGGCTGTTGTTTTGTTTATACATGGCAGTGTGTGCATATGTGTGTGTGTGTGTGTGTGTGTGTGTGTGTGCAGATGTGTGTGCGTGTGTTAGTGTTAGGGTTTGTTGTTATTTTTGTTTGTTGAGATGATATTTGCAGGGGATTGGAGAGCGCATTGTTTATTTTCTTTGTGACAGAGAATGTTGAGGGGGACTCGAGAGGGGAGAGGGAGGAAGTGGGCATGCAGTATCAGCGTTTTGAAACCGACGCAGCCAAGGCACGTCGCATCGCATCGTACGAACACATGAGCAAAGAGCTGGGAAGCAAGCCCTGGATCAACCTGTCCCACCACACTGCCTTCGTAAGACTTGCCTTCACTTGGAGTGTAGGCCTGCACAGGCATTTGTGTGTGAGTGCAAGTAAAGTGTGTGTGTGTGTGTATGTGTCCGTGTGTGTGTGTGTCTGTCTGTCTGTCCCCGCTTGCACTTACTGATTTGGACAGAGCCATGGCACACCCTATTGCTGTGAATCCTGTGCCTGTGAGTTTCAGCCACTATCTTATGTCCAGTGCTTTTGATGCCTTTATGGAAAGTGACAGTCTACCATGAATGCCCTCTGTGGTTGTGTATGTGTGCATGTGTGTGTGTGTTGAGAAGTGTGTGTGTGTGTGTGTGTGTGTGTGTGATTTTCATGCATAGTTCCTGAATGTATGTTGGTCAGTTTTATTCTGTCAGCTATTAGTAATTTAGAGGTATGAATTTTAAGAAGAGACAGTGCATGAATACTAGCTTTAGTGGCAAATTTCTGTCACAGAGGCCACTCCATATGCAGTGTTCGGACTTAGTGAAACGTTACTGGAAAGGAAGGTGGACTGAAGCCAGAACCCATGGCACAAAGCACTTAGTGGCAAACCTGACAACCCAGTGCAATATCAAACATTTTTGTTCATGCAAACAGTAGAGGTATGGGGGATCACTATGGGAGAACAGGGCAGTGCATGGATTGTTATGGGAGGAGGCTAGAGGCGTTGGACTGACTGTAGCATTGCATGTTGCAGGACAGCTACTCAAAGAAGGAGCAGGACATGCTCTTTGCCTTCCCTGAGGCCAGGGAAGCCCCACAGCAGCCAGTCCCCACCCCCACCTTCTGCTCCAACATCCTGCCTGGCACCACGCTTGTCCAGGAGTGAGTGCACTGCCTTCTTTGCTCTCCATCTGTTTGACCGTCTGTGAGGAACTCCCTGAATTTGATTGTCATCATGTGATTGCCCCTGCCATTGTTGAACCATCTCAGCTCAGTGTTGTGGCACTGTAGATGAGACGAGTCTTTGTGTATGGCATGACATATCAGTATTCTACAAGCTTGACAAGTTTGCACTGACTTTGTATTGTCATGTTGGCAGGACCCCTGGTGAGGAAACACCTCTGCGCCGATCCCAGCAGAAACTGCTGCCACTGCAGGATCAGATCAAGAACTTCCTCCTTAGAGGTAAGCAAAAGCCTAACCAAGCAGTGCACCTGTCCAGTTTCCATCAGGTACTGCTGACTTAGCCACTACATTCATTCCAGGATATATGTATACCTTGTAGTTGGAGTTGCTGTTGTTTCAAACGTGTGCTGTGCTTATATGTGACAACTGACTTCCTCCTCCAGATGGTTGGGTGAGCTGCTTGGATGTGTGCACAGGCATTGTGTGTGTGTTTGTGTGTGTGTTTGTGTGTGTGTGTGTTTGTGCGTGACTGTGTGTTTGTGTGTGTGAGGGGTGGGGGGGCTAGTTGTTCAGTTCACCGCCAGGTTATATCCCCATTGTGGGTAATTCATTTCTTTCAAGTTCTCTAGGCTATTGATGGGGTGAAAAAAACTTTACCTCGGTCATTCCTGTTTACATGCATAGTACTGGTGTGTTGCAGTGCATTGTCTGCAGCTGCAACAGCTGCATCAAGTGCTGCAGGTGGAGGAGCAGAGGGAACCAGAGGTCCTCCGCATCCTTCCCCAGCTGGCTGTCATCGTACAAGCCTGCTGGGTCATCAAGAGGTGGGTGTGTGGAAGGGGACGTGGGGGTGGGTGGGGATTGTTCCAAAACCGAACGACACCCCTTTGGTGACAGAGAAAAATCATGAGAGCCACAGGCAAGGATGAACCTGTGATGCCCTGGTTGATGTTCCAGTGTTTTATAATCAGAGCTGCTGTGAAGGAAAAGGAGGTGGGGGTGGTGTGCATCCCTGTGACTGCTATCTGATTTTGCTGTTGGTCCATTTGTTCATGGATCTGTCTGCCCTGGCACTCTTGCTATCCATCCATTGAGCAGTGCTTGTGATCTACCTCGCAACTCAGGGGAATAGCCAGTCTAAGTAATTCTTAACCCTTACTGTGGTGCTAAAACGATCATGTTATGGGCTGCCAGTGGTGCTAAAACACGAGCAAATTGAGCAACATGCACACCTTTCATTAACTTTGAGATTGCTGATGAACCGTTACAGATAGACACATAATGTAAAAGCATAAAATGCTTGAAATTGAATGAACAATATTTTGGTGTGCAGTTTATAGTCTTTATTTAAATCCTGATTTTTGGGGGGGTCAAATTTTAAATGGTAAACATTTGTGTGTGTTTTTCACTCCTTGAGAAATAAAACAGGTAAATCACTATGCAATAGTGGGTAAATACCCTATAAACCCTACTGGATGTTTGCTTTATCATCTGTGAATATTCTCTTTGACCAAAAAGGCACTCTTTAAATTACCATGCAAATTCGATTATCCAGGTATTAGAGAGGCAAAATTAAGTAATTCTGATTACCTATACTCTCTTCCATCTTATGCAATATTCCTCAAATTATTGCAAATGTTGAAACTGAATAGCATCAATATGTGGATAATTCAACATGAAAACAGTCTGCAGTAAAGTTTGTCTCCTACATTCATGATTTGATTATTTGGCTGTAATACAACTGAAAAATTCTACTGATTTTTGACTCACATGCGAAGCAAAAGTGAGTCTATGTACTGAGCCGTGTCGTCCGTCTGTCCGGGCGTCCGTCCGTCCGTAAAAAACTTAAACGTTGGATTTTTCTCGGAGACTATTAAGTCTATCAACACCAAATGTGGCATGATGGTGTATGATGACAAGGCCTCAAAAAACATACATAGTGACTTGACCTTGCTTCAAGGTCAAGGTCACAGGAGCCATAAATGTGGTCTCAAGAACAGTCATTTTTCACATTTTCCCAATTTTCTCCCACGTTATTGAGAATGGCGACCTTAGCTACAAGTGGTATATAGGTCAAAGCAAGCCCTATCTTTTGATACCAGTTTGGTTGACCTTGCTTCAAGGTCAAGGTCACAGGAGCTCTTCAAAGTTGGATTGTATACATATTTTGAAGTGACCTTGACCCTGAACTATGGAAGATAACTGTTTCAAACTTAATAATTATGTGGGGCACATGTTATACTTTCATCATGAGACACATTTGGTCACATATCATCAAGGTCAAGGTCACTTTGACCCTTATGAAATGTGACCAAAATGGGGTAGTGAACCACTAAAAGTGACTATATCTCATGGTAGAAAGTGCCAATAAGCACCATTGTGCTTCCTATGTCTTGAATTAAGAGCTTTGTGTTGCATGACCTTGGATGACCTTGACCTTGGGTCAAGGTCACATGTATTTTGGTAGGAAAAATGTGTAAAGCATTTCTTTGTGTATGATGTCATTGGTAGGTTTAGTTGTTTGACCTTGACCTTGAAGGTCACCTGAAGGTCAAGGTCATATAAAGGTCAAGGTCAAGCATGTGAGTCGTATGGGCTTTGCCCTTCTTGTTGTCATTATGTGGCACAAGAAGGCATTACACACTACACAAACATTTTCAGGACTGTTGTAGTAGTTGTCCATGTATCTAGACATGATGTCTCTTGGACAGCAGGCCATAGTAAGCAAGCAATCCTGTTACGATGTTGGTGGTCTGCGTGCTGTCCTCTCCAACCCCCACTGCCTCAGCGTAGGTGGTGCAAGGTGAAGAGCCCTGATAAACGTCAAAGCCAACAACGTAGCCCAAGTCTGCCTCACAGAATTCATAGAGCTTCACGCAGAACTTGGTAGACTTGGCAGGGTTATACACTCGAAACCTCAAGTGTACCTTCCACGGGCACATCCCCTCATCTAAACTCAGATCTTGGCGGGGCGAGTACACATCCATGAACCGAAATCGGAGGTGACTGACAAATGGCCGTATTTTGAACAACGGTTCAGTGTTGTCGTCGAGTGCGTTGTCTGCCAAGTGCAGGTTGCTCAGTATTCCTTGGAAATGTGTGAGCGACATTGTCTGACCAAGAAACGGAGTGGCATCGACCTCATCTGTGCTCCAATATGCTGGGATGGACAATTTCACAACGCCCATGAGAATCACGAGAGCAAGGAATGTTTTCATTTCGTCACAGCTGACAGGCGACCAGCGTAACAATCGCGAATGATGAGACAGCTCATTGCTTTCCAGTTTCCTCTCAGCATACAGGTTTGTTTGCTCCACAAGCAAAACAAAAACTGTATCATCCAGGAATAGATTGAAAAAGTCAATTGGCTCAGCGTCAGAGTCGATCTCCGCGAGGAGTTTCGACTCATCCATGAACGGCGTGATCAGCGGCTCATCAGCAGCTTGCACCCACCCCTCTCTATCATCTTCTCCTGTGTCTTGATCTCTCGCAGCTTGAGAGATCGGCATTCTTGAGCTAATTACAGCTTGCCTGATTATTTCATTCAAAGTTTCTTCTTCATCTTCATCTTCGGCACCTGAAGGATTAAAATCTTCAAACATTTCGCGATCTCAACATGTTGCCTCAAAATTCCATTTCGATTCGTATAGGAAGTAGACCATAATTTCTACTCTAACACACATAGAATCGCCCTGATTGTTGATTGGCCAAGCTGTAGACTGTAGAGAAGCCTCTACTGCATAATCTAGTATTAGTAAACGTTGAGTTATATGATAGGCTTGTACTTGGAGAGAGCCAGAGTACACGTGGTGTCTGAAACGACATATGCCGCGCTTACCACTGGCTGACCATGAAGGCGAGCGCTGCAAATGCCGCGCTTACCACGATAAGGGTTAATGTAGCAGTAAAAGCAGGGTTTTTTTCAGTGGGGACTTCAAATATACACCAAGTGACCAACCCACTATCAAAGTCTTATCCTGCATTTTAGAGTGTCCTTGTTTTAGTGAATGACCAAGACCTGTTAAGAGCAGTTCTTGATATTCAGACGGACTTACTCTCACTTAACATTGAGGTGAAAGCTGTTTTTGAAGTGACCTTGCTGCTTTGTAGTCACTCATGATGTAATGCATTCATGAATTTTCCAAAGTGGCAACGCAGCACCTAGAAAATTAAAATAGTAAAAGCTACCAGCTTTGCATGGTCATTCATGTTTGTTATTCAGTATTTTATAGTTGATTTTGTGAATGCTGATTTCTCTATTTTTCTCCCTTGACAGTGATCTTGTATATCCTCCCGACGAGAAGTTGAAGCATAAATCAGCCTACTCCATGCTTCGTCTTCTGCATTCCAGGGATTTCATTGTAAGCGGTCAATGCCTTTGGGTTATCTGTTTATAGTCTATACCTTTGGATTATCTGTTTAAAGTGTCTCTGTGGACTGTACATTTCCATTACTATTGTGTTGGAAGAAGACATTCACACTCTTTTGCAAATACAAGTGAAGAAACATAAACCCTGACTTGAACAGTGCCAGAAGTGTAGAAAAAGTTTTACCTTCCAGATAATTTTCCTTGAGAGAAAATATCAAAGTTTTCCATCATGTGGGTGTAACTGGGGCAGCCATACCCCGCTCCAAATCAGCCATTAGACCAGTTAGTTATGTTGAATCCCGGGATGGATGGAGAACTCTCAGTACACACAGAGTGCTGCAACAGTCACTGCCCTCATGCAAAGCAGCAGACTTTGACAACTCTTTGGACCACTGTCAAACGACCCGTGTGTCTTTGAAGTATTCAAACGAACTTATTTGCATGGACAGAAGTCAGTGCATTGGCAGTGATACATCTCTGATTGTCACAAACCCTGTCAACCGTATGACAGGCGTGGCTAGTGCATCCTAGGATAATTTTCCATTTGCTACCTCATCAGTATAAAAGACTGAAGTCTACAAAATGCTGCTTTGTCAGAAAATATTCACTCCTGAAAGTGAATGTCATCAAAAATTTACTGGAGAAAGGGTCGACATTTTCACAGTTGGTCTTTTTGAATCATTCTAGTCCACTAGAGACTTCACCTGCCGGCGAATGAGTAGCACAGTTTATATCTTGTGATGGAACTAATCTGTCTGGAATATTCAAAAGGAGGTCACATGAGAGGCTTGTGGGATAGCACTCTGCTCCCTGACATATGCCGTTAAAGTAGTTCTAATACTATTTTGCACAAAACTCATAAATTACGCTTGTCGAGGCAATAAACAAGCGTTTATTCAATAAAATAAAATCTTTGTGTTGAAATGGAAACAAGTTGTGACATCTGGGCCCGTATTCACAACGGCGATTTATTTTAACCCCGATTTATCTCTAAACTCAGACGATTCCAACTGCCTGTTCCGCTCTCCCTTGGCTGGAAACCAGTATATATAGCAAAGCGCAACCTAGGATCCTCTGACGAGCGTACCTTATCTAACTGATCAAGATAATGCGGGGTTAGGGGATAAATCGAGTGTTAAACAGATAAATCGCCGTTGTGAATACGGGCCCTGAATGATTTCTGTAAAAAGTGAAAAAAATTAGTATCCAGAACGAAATATTTTTGGCACAGTGCTGTAATGCAAAGGGCCAAGTGTATTATGTATTCATCGCAAACTACCCCAGAGTCTCTAGCTGACTCTGGTTCACAGAATGTTCTTGAATGGCATGCAACTGATGCAAAAACACACATGGATATTTCAGTGGCAAATGAGGGAATACATACATGATCTTACCACCTGAGAAACGGATTTCTATAACTACATAGTAGCACTTGGGTGACTGGGGTGACTAGCAGTGCCCAGGAGAGGAGACTGGGATAAATTGATAGAAATTTCATGACATCACAGCTCGCTGTCTTTTTATCCAGCTGTACAGGCTGTCCAAAGGTGAAGCACTGTCCCGAGACGAGCTGACCACCACACTGAAGGTAAGGTTAGATATATTACCTTGAGGTGTGAAGAAGTGGTAGTTATGCTGATTTTCTCATTTCTGAAGTGTGTCTTGTAACAGTGTGATTGTCTGGTGTTGTGCCATGCAAGACAGCCTTCAAACATTACTTAATTATGATGCTAATTATGAACATGGATATGTATGACTGTGTGGAGGAAGAAAAATATCTACATACCTAAGAGGTTTCATGCAGTTCTCTATTTATAAACTATTGAATAATGATGTCAAAGAGATGTAAACTGGGCCTTTGAGTGAGATCATTGATGTTGAAAAGGCAATACAGGCAAATGGCTACAAGACTTCTGATGTGTCCCTGAACCTGATTCTGTAAATTATAACTTGTATATGACTATTTAAAAACAATACTCTTTGAAATATAATGTGACTAAGCAAGAGTATTCATATTTTACACACTGTCATGTACAGGGTTCGTACAGGTCATGGAAAACCTGAAAAGTCATGGAATTTGATTTTTCATTTTCCAGGCCTGGAAAGTCATGGAATTTCAACTTAGGTCATGGAAAGTCATGGAATTTAAGAAAGAAAAAAAAGAAAGAAAAAAAGATGTTTTCTAGGCTGTGCTTCGCGCGATACTCTCAATCTAATTTTAAACGCTGAGCACGTCAGGAAAATGTACCCTTGCATCCTATTGGTTAATTCTGAAGGCTCGTGTGCCTTCTGCTTCCTGATTGGTTCTTTGGCTAGGTGACCTCGTTTCATTTCCACGCCGGTCCGGTCAGTTGGTTCAAACGAGGACAGAGTGAAAAGAGATTGTTTTGTTTGTAGTGCAGTGTTTCTTTGAGAATCAGATTATCACCATGCCTGGAAAGTGTCGCTTTCAAGATTCTTGGACAGGAGACCCTGAATACCGTGAGTGGGTCATGCGAGCGAGAGTGGATGGGATGGCAAAGTGCCGATTTTGTGAAAAAGACTGGTGCATCCAACTTGGGAGCAGCAGCATTGAAAAGCCACATGAAAGGTGTCGCACACCAGGCGCGTGCTAAAAAACACCAAGAAGAAAAGAGCAAACGTCAAACACGAATATCAGATTTTGTTCAAACTGCAAAAAATGCTGAGACAGAGAGTGCTTCAAAGGTGGTGGTTCCAGCTGGCGCTGCTACGCCGGTCGAAACTAGGCCTGCACCCACTGGCAGTGGCAGTAGATCTACTGGGATTGACACTTTCTTGACAACAGAGGACACACTGAAAGCAGAAATTTTGTGGACTTTGAAAATGGTCATCTCCCACTTCTCATTCTCCAGTACCAAAGGAATGAACGAGCTGTTCCGTCGCATGTTTCCCGACAGTGTCATCGCCTCCAAGTTTGCCTTGAGTGAAAGCAAAGCCCGGTACTTGACAACTTTTGGTCTGGGGCCACATTTCTTAGACATGCTCAAGGCAAAGGCCCGGTCTTCTGATTCTCTGGTGCTGCTCTTTGATGAGTCCCTGAATGCTGAACTTCAGAAGAAACATCTGGATATCCATGTCCGATTTTGCTATTTACCATTTGGCGCTGGA
>JAWQFJ010026203.1:10000-20000 GCA_034096865.1 Theodoxus fluviatilis | reverse complement strand
AGTTTCGTGATGGAGGGTGGGGTGGGGTGAGGGGGTGGGGGGCGAGGAAAGGTGATGTTGATTGTATTTATATGGCCTTAATCACTCCGAAGGGATAAATAAGAGCACAGCCCATTACATAATCCTTTTCGTCAATAAGCAGTGTCTGTAAGATTTCACACCATTTTGCCCGAGGGATCCATCTTATTTGATATGTGATGCCACTTTAAATCTCTACCATGCGTCACGTGACTTTATTCTTGCATTGTGATCTAGGACTTTTGTGACAACATATACATCTTTCCACAGTCTATTGCTTTGTGCAGTATATTTAGAATATCTAAAATGCATGAAAAATATATCTGTCTTACTTGTGTGTGTGTGGATAATTCCCTTCGCTATATCATTCATAGTGCCTATTGGCGCATTGATGCTCTTGAACCTTTTCCGATGAGATTGCTTCCTTTTTGGTGTCACATTTAGCGTATATTATGCAAATTTCTTCATTCAACTCCCTGATTGGATGTCCTGCTGTATCCTCGTTCATTTGCAACTTTGCCACCCACAGAGAGCGTTGACTTTATCATCAAAGGCGCAAAACTGTTCAAAGGCTGAAATGCCATTTGCGTTTCTTTAGTCCTGGAAATTTCCAAGCGCACATAAAACCATACATTTAAGTTAAGGCATTCTTTTGACACACATTAGGGTTGCATGCGCGCGTATTTCATGATGCTATGGTCACATCTTCGATGGCCTCCATTTTCAGCTCTGCAGCAGCTGGATGCCTTGCGTCCGCACTGCAGAGCCCCCACAGACCTTGAAAACACGTGGGCGAATCGAGGCATCATTGTGCAATACTTTTTTTTAATTTCCTCTCTGTCGCTGTCACATTAAAAGCGCAGTGATAGTCGATGGGATGGAAACACCTCCAGTAATTGAAATGGAGAATTCCACCTGACAAACTGCCTTGCCCAAAGCTTTCCCCCGCACCTGGTTCCCTCTTACTTCCAAGGCAGGTCGCGCCTTCCGTCAGCCAGGGTAGAAAATTAAAGACCCCTGGATCTTTCTTCTCACGTCTGGCGAGACTGGGGTGGGGACTGTGGGGGAGGGGACAACATGCGCCTGTCAGACCCCGTGCCCCAGTTCGCTTGGAGGTGAGGCTGCTTGGTTCTGTGCCAGGACAACCAGTGCAGGACCGGCTCTTGGGGTCAAGCAGGTGGGAGCAGGGGATGGGACAGGGCTGGGGTGGGGTGGAGTGTGCAGTTACCTCCATGGGACCCTTGTACTCTTATCCTCGCTCCATTTCTACGTCCACTCCCAACCAGCTCACAAGGCAGCACCTGAAGGTCACTCGATCCCGCCTCTGCATACCTGCATGGGACCAAGTCTTGTCCACGATCATCACTTAGCCCTCATGTCCAGTTCTCTGATCATCCTAACCCCTGAGGCGGGACACCTCCGACTCTTGAAGCATCGTAAAACCGCACTGAACTCTTCACAGTTCATTTCTCTATGTGATGTGGAGTAATAAGGAGATAAGAAGGTTACAAATGCAGTGACACTGTGGAACAACACAAGCATCTGGTTTGTGGTTTCGTTTTACGTGAGGGGATTTTGATTTTTCCGAGATGGCTCATCGACCGTACGGGAGCTTCTCAAAGCAAAGAAAATATTTGTGTTCGGTTGTGGGAATCAATGTTAATGTAATAATTTTGACACCATGAGAATTCAATCGGAATAAATTAGATGTATCATATAAATGGAGATTTACTTCTTTGAATATGGTGACGTTTTAAATGCCTAGTGCATATGGCTTGATCTAATTTCGACAGAAAGATAAAATGAACAGTAAATTTTCCTGGTGATTTTCTGTGTCGCACGAGGACAAACAACCCAAATGTTTCGTAACGACAAAAACCTTTATTTCAGCCCAGGTTAAACTTACACACTCCGAAATAGTTATTTCAGATGAATGTTCCCCGTGACTGCCAAAGTGCAACATTGGAAAACCGACGTTCAATGTCGGTCGCTAGTGAAGATTCTTTCTCACATCCCCGTTGGCAAGTTGAAACCGCAAACTGCTTCACTGCACCTTTCACAAGTTGCAATAAAATATACTTTTTTAAAAATCTCTTTAACTCTGTGTGTGCCTAATCCAATTTAATATTACCGGCACCAACCTGTGATAGCATACATGACTGGATAATTTTAAGTTTTCTATTTTTAAAAATGTTGTACATTTTTCTAGTTTTCTCTGTTCGGCATTTCCCAGAATCATGTGCTTCAAGTGTTCAGCTTTTTTTATGGGTTGTAACGCAAGTCACTCTGGTTTTTCGTCCATGTCATCACCGTGAAGTAAGTCTAGATCACGGATACAACGAGAAAAGGCGAGACGTTGGACATGACCGGCGTAAGGCGGAACCAAGAGCTATAATTAGTCACCTACCGCCATCTTCAGACAAGGGGTGACCTTGGGGTGATGTTCAGGGTCCCAGATGACACGCTGTTTTAGCACCCTTCCGCTTTGGGAGGAAGTGACATGTGTGTTCAAATGCCCTGACCCCACTCAGATGATGAAGCGACTGCAAGATCCAGATGGCAGGAACAGTCTGCAGCGGTGACCTCCAGGGGAAAGGTTGAATAGGTGAAGGACGGCGTCCTCTGCGAAAGCGTTTGAGATGTTGAGGGCATGTGTGTGGAAAACTAAAAGGGTTTCTTGAATATGAAATTAACTTCACTTGTCTTAACTTTAAACTTTTCCTGCTGATATTGCGTGCTTTAAATCAACTTTGTGAATTTAAAAATGGCTCGTTGTGTGTTTTTGGGTTGCATTTTCATGGAAAAGAAGAATTAAGCAGACATTTACAAAACTACAGACATTTTAATTTCTAGTTCACATTACACTGTACAAATGATCTGATGCTTTCTTAACAAATCCCCCCTTGACTTAATGTTTTGTTCCAGGATATCTAGTTTTGTTTAAAATTACAGTAAACGCAGTATTTGAAAATTTCCTTCTTCTTTTTGTCCCCTTCATCATCATTAGCACAGCCATCAGTTATCATATACATGTATAATTCCAGCAACTACTCATTCACGTGTGTCTTTGAATTCAAACTTTCAATCGAAAAGTGCCCCCTCCATTAAAAAGTATTGAGAAATCATGAGCTCATGCACACCGTGATTGCATTCGTCCCGATGAAACTTGCCTATAGTAAGAACTGAGTCATCCCAACAAACTAAAAAGTCAACCAGTGCGATAGACGTGGATGGGTTGCAAAGAGGTATTTAAATATACGCAGTATACACACCCATGATCCACTTGCACATTGTAGAAGATTAAAAGAGATTAGTGACACAACACAGCGCATCGACATAAAGCATGCGTGCCAGGATTTCCAAAGCGTTCTTGTTGAATTGAGATTTGGTAAAAGTGATGAAGCGCGACCGCAGCACCTGGACACGAGATTTTTGTATTGTTTGTGACGTTTCAACAACGTCGTAAAAACGTTCATGCCCAACTGCTCCTCTGCCAACACCTATGGCTCTCCTGGCGTCGCCGCCGGCCATTTAGCACGAGAATTCACTCATGCGAGTCTGCATTGATCTCAACACAGCAGTCTCCGCCCACACCGCCAGTCTGACATACGGGTGTCTGTGCTCAGGCGACCGAACGTTCTTGAGTCATTCATGTACCGCCACGACTCACTGAGAGATCTACAAGCTCTTTTATCCATGTAAGTTTGCTCCCCTTCGAGCTCGCGGCGCGAGGTGATAGCGTTCGAGTGGGACCATGGAAAAAGGGCGTCGATGCATTTTGCCGAGAAGAGGGCGATGCGGATGAGGGGGTTCAAGGTGTGTCGCACCTAGTAAACCCTGAGCACTTAGTTGGGGCATTATCCAGCGCCGTCCACAAAGCCAGACCACAGACGTGGAGGCATTAGGATGGGCTGGGTAAATATGTCTTCTCCTCCTTCCTCTCGTCCTGCTAATGTCTTGATGACTGTGTCCTCGGAGAGTATTTGAGACTGATACGGAATGGCTCCACGTGCTCGTTGAAGCTCGTATTGTATTCGTTTTTGTATGGGAGCCTGTCATTATGTGGGAATTCACATCCTTTGAAGCATTATGTATGCGTCATTGTGAAATATTCTCAGAACGTGAGACATGAAAAGAAAGAAGCCTACATGTCTCAGTTGAGGCATTCTAGCGAAGATTTTTCTTCATCTCTATGACGAAAAAAGATCACAGTGTCTTTTTGTACCTACTTAGAGGATTTAATCAAATGATGTTTTCTGTTTTCAGTTTTACTTTATAATAATACCTGCAGAATTACGCAGTACACTCAAACACTTATATTCAATACCACTGCTCCTGCAGTCATTTCTGCTTTGCGCAGTACTGCAATTATGAATATTTAGGAACGTCGTGTTACAGTAACGAAATGAAGCAAACACCTACGTATGTATGAAATATTTTCCTCGCTTTGATTTTCGTTTTAGTTGTTTAGTGCGGTGCCTGAATAGCTTTTAAGTACATGAAATGAAATTAAAGTACTCCTTTTTGTACAGTAAGTAATACTATAAAAACACGAAGTTACAGCAGCTCTATTCTTCTCTCTGTCTACGGAGTATCAGTGTCTTGTCTGAATTTCCATTGCGATGATAAAAGCATTAATGTTTGTTATACCGCTGCTAAATGCTGTGTTGACTGGATTGCATTGCATGATATGTATATGAATTGTATTCTGCTGCGTCCTATACCATCGTCCACGCCCGAAAATCATTATCTAAACACCCTGTCCAAAGGCGACAGCCGTCACACTTCCACCAGCGGCCGGCGATACACGTTCAGCATCCCTGCTCCGCAGCTGGGATTTACAGGTGGGACCTGTGTGCTGTCTTGAAAGGAGGCCCACTTTCCCTGGAGCCAGAAAAGCTGCTGCCATCGACCCGGGGCTTGTGGTGCTCGTCACCAACAAGTTTTTACGGCGACCGTCGCTTTATGCCCATTGTTTCTGCATCCAATTTATCTGCCGCCGGCCGCCTGGTGTTTTTATGTCGTCATGACGGTGGATGTGCGTGGCGTGGGCTGGTAGATCCTGCAGCAATAAAACCTCGATGGCGCCGAGCATGGGGTCCGCTTGAAATTGGGCTTTGGCCGTGAACATGGGGGACTGTTCGATTTCAAGGAGGTTGCCCAGGACGAAAAGGAGGGGAGGGCAAAGAGAGATGGCGAGAGGGCATGGGAAAGTGAGGCATAAGTTCGGGGGTGAACTGATCGGAAAAGGGACTCGTTCCTTGACGTGAAGTTTGGCGGCTCAATTCTGTTTGTGACCGCAGATAGTTTGAGTGTGTCGAGGCGTTGATTAGACATCTCCTGACACTATTCAATGCATGCATAAAATAACCAGTCATCAGTTTACAGAGAATAACAGCGAATAAGAATTGTGAAGAAAGTCGAATATTGCGTTGCTTGTCAGTAGTAGTTGCCCAAGGTTGAGGATAGGTGGGATAAACTGAAAAAAGGAGAAATAATGCATAGGAATGGTATGTGTGTGTGTGTGCGCGCGTGCGCGGACGTGCGTGCGTGCGTGTGTTATGTGTGAATGTGTGCGTGTGTGTTCATGTGCGTAAGCGTGTGTGTGTGTGTATGTGTGTGTGTGTGTGTGTGTGTGTTTGTGTGTGCGTGGGCGTGTCCGTGAGTGTGCGTAAGTGTGTGTGTTTGTGTGTGTGTGCGCGCGCGTGTGATATGTGTATGTATGTTTTTATGTGTGCGAGGGTGTGTCCGTGAGTGAGCGTAAACGGACCTCTGTGTGTGTGTGTGTGTGTGTGAGAGAGAGAGAGAGAGAGAGAGAGAGAGAGAGAGAGAGAGAGAGAGAGAGAGAGAGCGAGAGAGAGGTGTGTGTGTATGTGTGTATGCGTGCGTGCGTGTGTGTGTGTGCGAGTTTGTGTATGTGTGAGTGTGTGTGTGTGTATGTGTGTGCGCGCGGTGTTTCACACATATCAGATAGTAACTGAATCATTTACTGTATCTCTCGTCTCATTATTTGACCTGTCTGTATATACATCATTTGCGCACTTCTAAGCGTCTCCCACCCCCCACCCCCACCCTCCCACCACCTCCATCTCTCTCTCTCTCTCTCTCTCTCTCTCTCTCTCTCGTTCTTTCTCGTTCTCTTTCTCGTTCTGTGTCTGTCTCTCTCTCTCTCTCTCTCTCTCTCTGTCTTCCTTTATTCCTGGTGTGTGCGCCCATTTGTTTACAATCCATTTCCTCCATCTTCTCGTGTTCTCTCTTATCTCCACAGCAAAACATTCATCAGGCCTGGCTCTGCATTCGTTGGCAACTTCGCGATGCAACTGCAACAACATGGCGGGTGTGGAGGGAGAATAGAAACCCCTAAACGGTCCCGACAATTAGCCACTGCCAGACGCCTGCTTGGAGAAAATGTGTAGCGTTTCACACGTACACCTTCCACTCCTCCGCTGCAGGAGACCCTAGATCCGCAGGGGAGATAACAGCTACCACCGGAAACCGTCTAGGCGGAATCCTCGCAATGCACGACGGGGAGATGTATTTACGAAAGAGAAAGAAACATTCTTTTCTCTGGCAATAGTAGCAGAGGGGGGCTGAGACGGGATTCTGAGAGAAGCCAAGCCCTTGGCTCCACTCGAGACAACCACAAGCGATGAGAGACACGATGGAAATACAGTGCTTCCTTGAATTATCGCTCCATCCCTCACCGAAGGCGTCTGAGGCAGAGGGGAAGAAAAAGTCGAAACTTGTTTGTCGTACTCGTTCACTTAGCGCTGAAGCTTGGGCATGATGTACGTTCCCACTTACATAAGAATCAGTGTTGAACGTCGGGGCCAACACGTGCACGCGTCGTGAGAAACTACTGAAGGGGAGAGAGAGAGAGAGAGAGAGAGAGAGAGAGAGAGAGAGAGACAGAAGAGAAGAGACAGACAGACAGACAGACAGACAGACAGACAGGCAGGCAGGCAGGCAGGCAGACAGACAGGCAGGCAGGCAGGCAGGCATGCAGGCAGGTACGCAGGCAGGCAGGCTGGCGGGCTGGCAGGCAGGTAGGTAACCAGGTACGCAGGCAGGCTGGCAGGCAAACAAAGCATTCGGACAGCGAGATACATTGACAATACTTGTAAATGCTAGGACAGCAGTTTTGTGTAGATGCACGAATTCGGTGTAGCTTAACAAAGGAACGCATTTGGATACAAGAGTAGCCTGCAAAACGATCAACATTTGATTTCAACGCGGTTGTATCTGAAGTGTAGCGGCGATGCTCGTTTGCCACCATCAGCATATTTTCTCCCTCGGCATTAACAGAGCATGCACCTTGCTGATTTTGTGTGAGGAAAGGTAGGTCATCATCGTCGTCGTCGTTGTTAATATCATGAACAGTGTTAACATATCAACCATACCCATCACTGCATTTCGTAACAAAAACAGTAAAAGTAGCGACGGCTAAGAGGGGAAGAGGGGGGGGGGGGGGGGGGAGGGGGAGGATCAACTAAAACGACAGCAATGGAAACTGATAGTTACACTCACAATGCAAACGCATCTGACATGGCATAAATGTATGAATACACCAGAGAGCACTCAGAGAGCGCAAACCTCCGCCAAGCAGCCACAGTGGTGGAGGTATCACAGCACCTCTACTATGGCATATATAATTCAGGCAGCATGTTCTGTTAGCCAGGCCTGACGCCACGAGGTTTAGTTCATTTTGAGTGCCTGCTAGCGGTCTCTGAGTATACGCCGGTTCGCAGCACACGCCGACCTACCACCGAGGGCGATATTTCTCATTATGGTTGTAATCCGAAAACGAGATAACAGATAACTTTCCAAATAAATTGCATTGTTCTTTGGGTGAAACCCTGACCTTGCACCAAATTTCATCAGAATCTGTTTTGAACGTGTTGTGTTATTTTGCCGCATAACGAACGAATTAACGAACTAACAGAGGTAAAAACATAACTTCCTTGGCGGAGGTACTGACAGAAGCAGGAGCGGCAGCGCCGAGGACGGGAGCGGCAGGAGCGGGAACAGCGTGAAGAGAAGGTTTGTCAAAGATGCTAAAATGCAGTGACATATACAATCAGCAGAACCGCACGCAGAAACAGCAAAGAAATCGGCAACATCAAAGGAGCAAAATGAGCAAAAATGGAGAAAGCTACTCCAAGAACAGAAATTCTGCAACAGCATTCCTGGGACCGTGGTACACGGTAGCAGACTGTCTGGCACGGAATGCACGTAGGGAACGAGGGGTCTGGTGAGGTATGAGGGGGGTAAGTGAGGGGAAAGGGGAACATGTGAAGTGAGGGGCGTGTATTTAGGGTAGAGGGCAAATATCTTCGTAGGCTCTTTGGTGAGGAGTCGTAATAGGGTTAAAGGGCTTTCATAGGAGGGATGAGGGTGGACATATGAGGTATGACGGGAGCTGTATGATGGGCGAGGAGGATTTATAAGGAGGACACTGTATGAAGGTTAAGGAAGGCCTATAGACATTATTCACGCAACGGCCATTTTGAAATCGAAAACGAGACTAAGTACGCAAATTTAATGGCGTCCAGCGTCTATGGCGAAACCGAAGGCTTCATATCACATAGACACTGCTGTGCTCCTTATTGCGAGAACGATGATCGATATGACGAGAACTCCAGACTGTCCTTTTTCAAATTCCCCACAGACAAGAAGCAGAAGAAACTATGGATCTGGAAGATTCGGCGTGATCCTGGCAAAAAATTCAAGGCAACAAGAGCTTATAGATTTAGGTCTTGTAAAAGCAAAAAAAAAGTTAAATCATCTAACCAGAACATTCCAGATCCTCATAAAAACACCATATTTGTCATATCTTTTCATCAACTCAACTACACTTCTTACGAAATAAAATCATTTCTACAACTTGAGATACGAATAAAAGCGACAAGGCTTCAGATAGTACCTCACGAGGAGCGCACATGCATGTTTGTGATGTAAAACGTGACCTTCATTACAGTATTACACTACGAGTGATCTTATCCGATACCAGTTGATGTTTTACCCCTCTGCTAAGATTATAATACAACTCATTCGAGTTTTACGTGAAACATTTAGTTATCTCGATCGTCTGCTGGCGTAGTGGCTACGGTTCGATCGTGTTCGTCTGCTTGGATCGTAGTGTTGATCATTATGAATGGTGTTTCTTGAAATAAGGTCAGTAAGCCTATGTTAATTTATAACGCTAATATAACCATGGGCTGTCTTAATTTATCAAAGCTGTATGTTGATTGCTTTAATAGGTCGTGAAATACATTTTACAAATCCAAGCTTCGCGCTCTTCTATTTATAGCTGACGCGCGGACCTCAGCGGCACCAGGATAGATTATAAATACATTGTTGTCCTCGAACCTGCCTGCTGTTGACATCGTGTACAATGCTAGTATTGTCTGATGCTATGAAATACGTTCACCAGTAAAAGGTCCAACACAAATATTCCTAAGGTTGTATTATAATCTTAGCAGAGGGGTAAAACATCAACTGGTATCGGATAAGATCACTCGTAGTGTAATACTGTAATGAAGGTCACGTTTTACATCACAAACATGTGCGCTCCTCGTGAGGCACTATCTGAAGCCTTGTCGCTTTTATTCGTATCTCAAGTTGTAGAAATGACTTTATTTCGTAAGAAGTGTAGTTGAGTTGATGAAAAGATATGACAAATATGGTGTTTTTAATGATGATCTTGAATGTTCTGGTTAGATGATTTAACTTTTTTTTTGCTTTTACAAGACCTAAATCTAAGCTCTTGTTGCCTTGAATTTTTTGCCAGGATCACGCCGAATCTTCCAGATCCATAGTTTCTTCTGCTTCTTGTCTGTGGGGAATTTGAAAAAGGACAGTCTGGAGTTCTCGTCATATCGATCATCGTTCTCGCAATAAGGAACACAGCAGTGTCTATGTGATGATGAAGCCTTCGGTTTCGCCATAGACGCTGGACGCCATTAAATTTGCGGACTTAGTC
>JAWQFJ010026197.1:2500-35000 GCA_034096865.1 Theodoxus fluviatilis | reverse complement strand
CAAAATCGTAGCTGCTTTCCACAACTTTATTTTTCACCCATGGGTACAGGAGCTGCTGGCTGGTCCGAGGCCTGATGATAATGACACAAGACCGTGGTGGCAGTGGTCTCTCTAGATCGTGGTGGCAGTGGCCTCTCTAGACCGTGTGGCAGTGGTCTCTCTAGACAGTGATGGCAGTGGTCTCTCTAGACCGTGGTGGCAGTGGTCTCTCTAGACCGTGGTGGCAGTGGCCTCTCTAGACAGTGGTGGCAGTGGTCTCTCTAGACAGTGATGGCAGTGGTCTCTCTAGACAGTGGTGGCAGTGGTCTCTCTAGACAGTGATGGCAGTGGTCTTTCTAGACCGTGGTGGCAGTGATCTCTCTAGACAGTGGTGGCAGTGGCCTCTCTAGACCGTGTGGCAGTGGTCTCTCTAGACAGTGATGGCAGTGATCTCTCTAGACCGTGGTGACAGTGGTCTTTCTAGACAGTGGTGACAGTGATCTCTCTAGACAGTGATGGCAGTGGTCTCTCTAGACCGTGGTGGCAGTGGTCTCTCTAGACCGTGGTGGCAGTGGCCTCTCTAGACAGTGGTGGCAGTGGTCTCTCTAGACAGTGATGGCAGTGGTCTCTCTAGACAGTGGTGGCAGTGGTCTCTCTAGACAGTGATGGCAGTGGTCTTTCTAGACCGTGGTGGCAGTGATCTCTCTAGACAGTGGTGGCAGTGGTCTCTCTAGACCGTGGTGGCAGTGGTCTCTCTAGACAGTGGTGGCAGTGATCTGTCTAGACAGTGGTGGCAGTGGTCTCTCTAGACAGTGATGGCAGTGGTCTCTCTAGACCGTGGTGGCAGTGGCCTCTCTAGACCGTGGTGGCAGTGATATCTCTAGACAGTGATGGCAGTGGTCTCTCTAGACAGTGGTGGCAGTGATCTGTCTAGACCGTGGTGGCAGTGGTCTCTCTAGACCGTGGTGGCAGTGGTCTTTCTAGACAGTGATGGCAGTGGTCTCTCTAGACCGTGGTTGCAGTGGCCTCTCTAGACCGTGGTGGCAGTGGTCTCTCTAGACCGTGGTGGCAGTTTATCTCTCTAGACCGTGGTGGCAGTGGTCTCTCTAGACCGTGGTGGCAGTGGTCTCTCTAGACAGTGGTGGCAGTGGTCTTTCTAGACAGTGATGGCAGTGGTCTCTCTAGACAGTGGTGGCAGTGGTCTTTCTAGACAGTGGTGGCAGTGGTCTCTCTAGACAGTGGTGGCAGTGGTCTTTCTAGGCAGTGATGGCAGTGGTCTCTCTAGACAGTGGTGGCAGTGGTCTTTCTAGACAGTGGTGGCAGTGGTCTCTCTAGACCGTGGTGGCAGTGGTCTTTCTAGACCGTGGTGGCAGTGGTCTCTCTAGACCGTGGTGGCAGTGGTCTCTCTAGACCGTGGTGACAGTGGTCTTTCTAGACAGTGGTGGCAGTGGTCTCTCTAGACAGGGATAGCAGTGGTCTCTCTAGACAGTGGTGGCAGTGGTCTCTCTAGACAGTGATGGCAGTGGTCTCTCTAGACAGTGGTGGCAGTGGTCTTTCTAGACAGTGGTGGCAGTGGTCTCTCTAGACCGTGGTGGCAGTGGTCTTTCTAGACCGTGGTGGCAGTGGTCTCTCTAGACCGTGGTGGCAGTGGTCTCTCTAGACCGTGGTGACAGTGGTCTTTCTAGACAGTGGTGGCAGTGGTCTCTCTAGACAGTGATGGCAGTGGTCTCTCTAGACAGTGGTGGCAGTGGTCTCTCTAGACAGTGGTGGCAGTGATCTGTCTAGACCGTGGTGGCAGTGGTCTCTCTAGACCGTGGTGGCAGTGGTCTCTCTAGACCGTGGTGGCAGTGGTCTCTCTAGACCGTGGTGGCAGCGGTCTCTCTAGACCGTGGTGGCAGTGGTCACTCTAGGCCGTGGTGGCAGTGGTCTTTCTAGACAGTGGTGGCAGCGGTCTCTCTAGACCGTGGTGGCAGTGATCTCTCTAGACAGTGATGGCAGTGGTCTCTCTAGACCGTTGTGGCAGTGGTCTATCTCGTCTTGTGTGCCGTTCCCCCTTAAGAAAGGAATGCACGGACCTCACAGGAGCCATGGTGTAGATTGTTTCCCAGATCCTAACCCTGGTTCCTGGGCTGTGCTTCCATTTGGCAGAAAAGAGAGATTACTTAATGTTACTTACTTTAGAATGACTTCTTACAAACGTTGTCTCATTCAGCATAACACAGTGTATTGAACGAATCGCATGCCGTTGAAAGAAGCTGTCTTATTTAAGGGAAAACATCAGATTTATAGTCAAAATGTTACAATTCAGATGCCAGAGTGGGAGAACAGCTCACTAGCCAGGGGTCACGCTAATGTGAGGAGTGACTGACATAGCAGCTGCACCGACAATCAGACCACAGCAGAGGAGGGGTCGCAGAGCGGTCAGCTGGTCAGCTTGCCTTACAGAAAGGATGGGGAAGGGGGGTTGGAGAGAGGTCTGACATACAGAATTGGGGGTGGGAAGAGACAGAAGCAGGGATATTTAAATAGAGAATGAACACAGTAGATGTACAATACACTAGGTGATAGGTGCACCCTATCACACCTATCGAAACTATCATTCATGTACATGTATACAACTGTACAATTAACGTACACAGACGCAAGCACATAATACAAAAACACACGCGTATACAATAAACACACTCACAAACACTCCTGAGCAACCATTTGCCGTAGTACGTCAAAGCAGCCATATTAAAATAAAAACAGCAGTAGCAGCAGTAGTAGCAGCAGCAGTAGCAGCAGCAGCAGCAGCAGTAGCAGCAGCAGCAGTAGCAGCAGCAGCAGTAGCAGCAGCAGCAGCAGCAGTAGCAGCAGCAGCAGCAGCAGTAGCAGTAGCAGTAGCAGTAGCAGCAGCAGTAGCAGTAGCAGCAGCAGCAGCAGTAGCAGTAGCAGTAGCAGCAGCAGCAATAGCAGTAGCAGTAGCAGCAGCAGCAGCAGCAGCAGTAGCAGTAGCAGCAGCAACAGCAGCAGTAGCAGCAGCAGCAGCAACAGCAGCAGTAGCAGCAGCAGCAGTAGCAGTAGCAGTAGCAGCAGCAGCAGCAGTAGCAGCAGCAGCAGGAGCAGTAGCAGTAGCAGCAGCAGCAGTAGCAGTAGCAGCAGCAGCAGCAGTAGCAGTAGCAGTAGCAGTAGCAGCAGCAGCAGTAGCAGCAGCAGCAGCAGTAGCAGCAGCATCGAAGCCTTCATCATCAAGGACAGCATATCAGCGCGATTGGACGGCGATGAAGAAGGAGTTTTACGGTCCATCAGTCTTCGTGGGCTACGCAATGTCATTGACTACAATATCACCAGAGCTTGGTCGCGTTCACGTCTCTCTTGGAAGGCCTGCGCAGAGCTACACTTCACCCACAACGTCGTTCCGGCTAGGGGGGTCCGGGGGCATGCCCCCCCGGACAATTTTTGAAAAACAGTTAAAATCTGTGCAATCTGGTGCATTCTGGGCCTTGTTTTGAGGGGTAAGAGCAGCATTGTTTTTGGAGACACACAAAAAAAAAAACTCAAACCAAGGTACATGCTTTTTCTAGGGGGGGGTTCCGGAACCCCTGGAACCCCCCCCCCTGGGTCCGGCCCTGATTAAATTATAATTGATTGCAGGGAATGGCGGGGGATTTCAGGGGATTGCGGTTTTTAGTACTAAGTACTAAGCACCGCAATCCCCCGCAATCCCCCCCGCAATATGAGTTTTCATAAGTATTTGTTTGTTTTTTGGTTTTTGTTTGAACTGAATAAAAAAGTATTATATATTTTAGTTCATCTTGTTGTTGATTTGAGTGAGTGAGTGAGTGAGTGAGTGAGTGAGTGAGTGAGTGAGTGAGTGAGTGAGTGAGTGAGTGAGTGAGTGAGTGAGTGAGTGAGTGAGTGAGTGAGTGAGTGAGTGAGTGAGTGAGGGAGTGACTATATAATTATGCTGGTTGGATGATTATGATGATGATGATGAAGACGACGACGACGACGATGATGATGATGATGACGTCACGCCTAAGTGAACGTCGGCATACAGACGCTACGCTATTGGTTTCAGACTGCCGCCAAACGCGCGAGACAATTTTCTACTTACGCGAGTATAAACTCAACATCTCACCCAAAAGTGAAACGTGAGCATTCAAACACACAAATTATAAATCCTGTCATAATCCTGTCCTTTCGTGAACATAAACTTGTCACACACAAGATGTATGCAAAACCCAGGTAAACAAATCAAATACGCATACACTAAACATGAAGAAATGAAGAATTAAATTTTAGGGGATTGCAGGGGATTGCGGGGAATTTCATGGGATTGTGGGGGATTGCGGGGGATTGCGGTGTTTAGTACTTAGTACTAAAAACCGCAATCCCCCGCAATCCCCTGAAATCCCCCGCAATCCCTCCGCAATCCCTCCGCGCGTTTGGCGGCAGTCTGAAACCAATAGCGTAGCGTCTAGCTGTATGCCGACGTTCAATTATTCGTGACGTCATCATCATCATCATCATCATCATCATCATCATCATCATCGTCGTCGTCGTCGTCTTCATCATCATCATCATCATCATCATCATCATCATCATCATAATCATCCAACCAGCATAATTATATAGTCACTCCCTCACTCACTCACTCACTCACTCACTCACTCACTCACTCACTCACTCACTCACTCACTCACTCACTCACTCACTCACTCACTCACTCACTCACTCACTCACTCACTCACTCACTCACTCACTCACTCACTCACTCACTCACTCACTCACTCACTCACTCACTCACTCAAATCAACAACAAGATGAACTAAAATGTATATAAAAAAATTCAGTTCAAACAAAAACCAAAAAACAAACAAATACTTATAAAAAGTCATATTGAGGGGGGATTGCGGGGGATTGCGGTGTTTAGTACTTAGTACTAAAAACCGCAATCCCCTGAAATCCCCCGCAATTCTCTGCAATCAATTATAATTTAATTATTCATTTCTTCACGCTGTGGCAGTCTGTGATTAGCATATTTGTTTGTTTCAGTCACCATGAGATCAATCATTCTGTCATCAACAAAAAGTTCGAAGTAATCATTCGGTGTTTGGTTACGAGGAACAGTCACTTTCAAACCCCGTTGACCGGTGAATGTAGGAACATCATCAATTTGTCCGTAATCCACCTCAATCCATCCATCATCATCATCATCAACATCGGTTGTAGCTGCATGATGTGCTTCGCCTTCCTGTGCTGGCTCGTCTGCCACGCCCACTTCGAGTTGTAAGGCTTCTCGATCGAGATCGAAGCTGATGCACATCGCTCAGATTGAGTCGGTTCTGGGTCAAAATCTGATAAAGCATCTTCAAAATCATCATCACTCTCACTATCGCTATGGAGGTGAATCTAGCGGAATGCATCTCGACTCGACTCACGGCTTTCTCGGTCCATTTCCTTAACAAAAACAGTAAAAACCACACATCAATCGTGTACGTATTCTAAGGGATGTAACTCTGAGATATTCTTCGGGTTAATTGCTTCAAAATACTTTTTTATTCAGTTCAAACAAAAACCAAAATACAAACAAATACTTATAATAACTCATACTGGGGGGGGGGGGGGGGGGGGGGGTTGCGGGGGATTGCGGGGGATTTCAGGGGATTGCGGGGGATTGCGGGAGATTGCGGGGGATTGCGGGAGATTGCGGGGGATTGCGGGGGATTGCGGTGTTTAGTACTACCCACTGACGTCGCATCTCACCAGCGTACGTGCTGTAGAGAGGCAACACGCCAAACGCCCTCTACTGTCCATGGCAACCTTACCGGAAACCGTGGTAGAGTCTTCTGTCACCCCGAGTTGTTGTGCACTCAATTCACTGTCGGTTTTGATCAGGCTTTCCTGCTCTGGGGGGAGGTCAAATGGGGGGGAGGTCAAATGGGGGGGGGGGGAGGTCAAATGGGGGGGGGGGGGAGGTCAAATGAGCCAGAGATCGATCAACAACATCCTCGACGTCTGAATACTAGAGAGCAGATAATTGACTCGAACAGGGACACATGCACTCGAAGGGAAGGAGGGGTGGGTGGGTTAAAGAGAGGAGAGAGAGAGAGAGAGAGAGAGAGAGAGAGAGAGAGAGAGAGAGAGAGAGAGAGAGAGAGAGAGAGAGAGAGGGGGGGTGGTTGGTGGTGGTGGCGGCTAAAGTTCTGGTTATTTATAAGAACTAGTTATTGCTGAAATGGTCGAAGTCAGAAACATTCGGGGACACTGTACCCCAGTTTCAAATCTCGTCCTTACAGTCACGTGACATACCGATGATAGCGCTCAGCTCAGACCGACCCGCCACTCCGCCTGACTGACTTCACACGCCCGGGGAGTTATGCGAAAGGCCTCCGCACACGAGGCAACTCCACTCCGGCAACTCGAGTGCTTGCCATACATTGCTTCGTGTGCGATGTCGGTTGAAAGCAACTGGCATTCCAAGCAACTTTCCTCGCCACCAGCAACTGAGTTGCTCGTGTTTCAACCTGTTCTAGTTTTGGGGGCAGTGGCGTGCCATTCCAGCCACTCCAGCCTCTCTCTGTGAATCCACCAAGAGCCTCGTTCTCGTGTTCTCGCGACTATTGCACATTTAATGGCGGACTTGTCTTCGCTTCGCACAGAAAACGCTGACTTTGAGGACACTAGAAACCCCATCCAAAGAAAATGTAAGCCATGAACAGCATTAATTTATCAAAGCTGTATGTTGAATGCATCAATAGGTCGTGAAAGCTCGTACATTTTAAATTTCGAAATGCAGGTCACATGCAGAACCATGTGTCCGCGGGTCGACATGTTCGCAACGTGGCGAGAGGTGAAAGGTCACAGTGGTAGCGTGTACGTGCGAGCTCAGCCTCCAGCATTGCCTGCCACATTGCAAGCAACCGGCCGCAAGCAACGTGGCAAGACTTTGGTTGCCTCGTGTGCGGAGGCCTTTAGATCCGGCCGCGTTAATGTATCTGCGTATTGTGACAAACGTCTTGCTCGACGGAACTGTACTCCATGCACCTTAACGGTCCTCGTGATTCGAGTGTAATCTTAAGCTACCAGTGTCTACGTGTCCACAAGACACGAACAGACGAGCTACAACCAATCACTGCACCTACCGTGCCTACCAGTGTCTACGTGTCCACAAGACACGAACAGATGAGCTACAACCAGTCACTGCACCTACCGTGTCTACCAGTGTCGAATAGACGAGCTACAACCAGTCACTGCACCTACCGTGCCTACCAGTGTCTACGTGTCCACAAGACACGAACAGACGAGCTACAACCAGTCACTGCACCTACCGTGCCTACCAGTGTCTACGTGTCCACAAGACACGAACAGACGAGCTACAACCAGTCACTGCACCTACCGTGCCTACCAGTGTCTACGTGTCCACAAGACACGAACAGACGAGCTACAACCAGTCACTGCACCTACCAGTGTCTACGTGTCCACAAGACACGAACAGACGAGCTACAACCAGTCACTGCACCTACCGTGCCTACCAGTGTCTACGTGTCCACAAGCTAGACACGAACAGACGAGCTACAACCAGTCACTGCACCTACTGTGCCTACCAGTGTCGAACAGACGAGCTACAACCAGCACTGCACCTACCGTGCCTACCAGTGTCTACGTGTCCACAGGACACGAACAGACGAGCTACAACCAGTCACTGCACCTACCGTGCCTACCAGTGTCTACGTGTCCACAAGACACGAACAGAGAGCTACAACCGGCACTGCACCTACCGTGCCTACCAGTGTCTACGTGTCCACAGGACACGAACAGACGAGCTACAACCAGTCACTGCACCTACCGTGCCTACCAGTGTCTACGTGTCCACAAGACACGAACAGACGAGCTACAACCAGTCACTGCACCTACCGTGCCTACCAGTGTCTACGTGTCCACAAGACACGAACAGACGAGCTACAACCAGTCACTACACCTACCGTGCCTACCAGTGTCTACGTGTCCACAAGACACGAACAGACGAGCTACAACCAGTCACTGCACCTACCGTGCCTACCAGTATCTACGTGTCCACAGGACACGAACAGACGAGCTACAACCAGTCACTGCACCTACCGCGTCTACCAGTGTCTACGTGTCCACAAGACACGGATGCCGCCTAGAAGTGGACACGCACAGGAGAAGACTCATCAAGTATCCATGAGTACGATCTTCGCGCTGGACATTGACGTCTTTGAGCAAACATCCGTCTTGAAGGATCTTGCCGACGGAAGCGACAAAGTGGTTTACTCGAGCCAACTGGAACAAACAACGCCACACCCCAGCTCAGCTAGGTTCCCTTCGACACGGCAACTACAAATAAGAAAAAGGAAAGAAAGGAACAGAAAAGAACAGAAAAGGAAGAAGAGATAGAACCTCCGTGTAGGGTACTTGTGGCAAGACTCTACCTCTCTCCGCTTGTCTCCATAGTGTCCTCTCCCAAGTCGTAAACCGTCTGCCGCCCTCTCACGTCTGCCTCCCTGTCTGCGCCAGCAGCTGCTGCTTGCGGTTGCTATGGTACCGCGACGATGAGATGCAATTGGTTGCCATGGTTACGGGGATGCGTGGAGGCAGGCGAAGGAGGGATGGAGACAGAACTGCAGGCTAAATGGTCTTCACTCTAATGGCTGTCTCTACAAAGCTTGCATCTCTCTGTGACTACACATTCTCTCTCTCTCTCTCTCTCTCTCTCTCTCTCTCTCTCTCTCTCTCTCTCTCTCTCTCTCTCGTCTCTGCTGATGAATGCTCAGTGTACCATAATGAACTGGATGCCCAAATAAGTCAGGATGAGGTCAGATATGCCCTAAAAAACATAAGACCATCCAAAGCTCCAGGGCTTGATGGGATACCTGGGGGCTGCCTCAAAGCAGCAGGAGAAAAAATAATTCCATTTCTGACCAAATTGTTTAATGCCTTGTACGACCTTCAGTATTTTCCGCAATCCTGGTCACGTTCTGTAATTATCCCAATACATAAAAAGGGGGATATCCTGAACACTGATAATTATAGAGGCATATCCTTATTGAACGCAATGTGTAAGATGTTCACAGCAATCTTAACAAGACGCCTGCGAACATGGATGACAGTTGAAAACAAAATATGTTTGGAGCAGGCTGGGTTTCGAACCCAGCACTCAACAGTCGACCACATCTTCACACTGTACTGTATGATACTTAGGCATGTGTACGGAGATAGGCGAGGAAAACTGTACGTTGCTTTCGTCGATTATAGTAAAGCCTTCGATTCGGTGAATCGTCCACAACTGTGGAAAGTCCTTAAAGGTGCAGGTCTCTCAACGAAATTCATATTAATGTTAAAGGCCATGTACAGTAAAGTCCAAGCATGCGTGCGGTGGCGTCACGTGATATCGGACTTTTTCGACTGTCCAGTCGGACTGAAACAAGGAGCATTAGAGAGCCCTTCCTTATTTTCTCTGTACATTGATACGGTAGCAGACTATATAAGAGCAAATGGTAAACATGGTGTACAACTAATGTCAGGCATGGCCGAAATATTTCTTTTGCTATTCGCCGACGATATCGTACTGCTGGCAACCTCACCAGTGGGTCTTCAAAACCAAATTAACAACCTGGCACACGTATCAAAGTCTTTAGGTCTGACGATAAACAAAGAAAAAACAAAAGTTATGGTGTTCAGAAAAGGGGGACATTTGGCTGCTGGAGAAAGATGGTTCCTGGATAAAACTAAACTTGAGGTAGTTAACCAGTATAAGTACCTCGGTTATGTACTCACGACCAAATTGTCCTTTGGAGCTACGCAAGACGATTTAGCAGTCAGAGGTAAAATGAAAAGCGTGCATGTGCTGAAAGCGCTATGGCATGTTCGGAGTACCGATACAACTGTCTTTACTAGGCTGTTTGACGCACAGGTACAACCTTCACTCTTGTATGGGGCAGAAATATGGGGTCTTCATGAACACAGTAAAATAGAAAGGGTCCACACTTTCGCGTACAAAAGGTTTCTCGGACTCGACTCTAGGTCACCAAATCACACTGTATACGGAGACCTAGGAAGATTCCCCTTGTACATCAGTAGCTGTGTACGAGCTATTAAGTACTGGCTCAAGCTTGGTAGCATGCAAGAAGACAGACTTCCGAAACAAGCATATTTGATGCTGCTGAAATCGTCCATCACGGAGGAACGAAACTGGTCCAACCAAGTCAAAGTTTGCCTCTTTAGACACGGTTTTGGATTTGTGTGGATAAATGGCGGGGTTGGAAATGGAAAACTATTCCTGTGTACTTTAAAGCAAAGACTGATTGATTGCTACCTACAAAAATGGAACAGCACAAATATAAGAAGTGATAGATTCGTGTGGTATTCATCCTTCAAGCGTAGCATAGGATTGGAAAAATACCTGAACATAATTAACATAAAGAAATTCCGTGATGTTCTGATACGATTCAGGTTTAGCATCAACGACCTGAAGATAAATAGAAGATATGCAGACGAGACTGATCTCGGATGTCCATTCTGTGGAGATAGAGAGGATGAAGATCATTTTCTTTGTAGATGCACTGCATACAATGATCTGCGCTCGAAATACCTACGACATCTGTTACCTAATAGATACACTGGATCTGTGAGTACGGTAATAATGCGGGATTCTGACACGAGAAAAATAAGATCTTTAGCTATGTACATATATTATGCTCTTGAAATGCGTACCCTCCAAATAGGGGACAGATGTTTGGTCCCGGTAACGGTTTGACCCGCTATGTGACTAAACTGGCGATGTACTTGTGTTTTATGGTAAACTCGTGTATTTGCAATGGGCCGAGGGCCTTGACAATAAAGTTCAAGTTCAAGTTCAAGTTCTCTCTCTCTCTCTCTCTCTCTCTCTCTCTCTCTCTCTCTCTCTCTCTCTCTCTCTGTCTCTCTCTCTGTCTCTCTCTCTCTCTCTCTCTCTGTCTCTCTGTCTCTCTCTCTCTCTCTCTGTCTCTGTCTCTGTCTCTCTCTCTCTGTCTCTCTCTCTCTCTGTCTCTCTCTCTCTCTGTCTCTCTCTCTCTGTCTCTCTCTGTCTCTCTCTCTCTCTCTCTCTCTCTCCTCTTTGAATCAAATACATTGCAAAAAAGGTAATCCAGAATGGTAAGCATGGGATTCAGCTTATCCCTGACCCGGTTTCAATATATCTGCTATTGTATGCTGACGATGTAGCGCTGATTTCAGACACTGTGGTTGGACTACAGAATCAGTTGGATACTTTGGGAAGGGAAGCGGACAATGTTGGTCTTGAGGTAAATGTGAATAAGTCAAAGGTAATGGTTTTCCGTAACGGAGGTTTCCTATCTGAATATGAGAAATGGCATCTTGGTAAAGACAGACTGGAGGTGGTAAATGAGTACAGATACCTCGGGGCTTTGTTTACGACAAGACTGTCATGCCACTTACTGCAGCGAGATCTGGCACAGAGAGCAAGGGTTGGTATGTTTCAAGTTGTAAAATGCTGTGCAAGGCTTGGTTATGCTACGGCCAGTCTGTTTTTTAAGCTCTTTGATGCGCAAGTGTTACCCATTTTGCTATATTCCTCTGAGTTGTGGGGTATGTATAATTGCTCTGCAATCGAAATGATTCATCTTCAAGCGTTGAAAAACTTCATGCATGTACCTGTAATAACCCCCAATTTGATCATCTATGGCGAATCTGGAAGGTACCCATTGTACATTAATTCTACGATCCGATCTATTAGATACTGGCTGAGAATTCTGAGAATGGACTCGAGCCGATTACCACGAAAAGTGTACAATATGATGTTGTATTGCTCTGTAACAGAAAATTGGGCGTACAGTGTGAAGCATTTGTTGGAGAAGCATAATTTCAATCATGCGTGGGAAGTACAAGTCGTAGAGAATGAAAGGTCCTTTTTGAGATCATTAAAGGAAAGTCTCATTAAGGAGTACACTACTAATTGGCGAGAGGGGTTGAATCGCAGTGACAGGTATTCCTTCTACAGAATGTTCAAACAAGAATTGTGTCGAGAGACCTATCTGCAAACCATTGACAAAAAGATATTTCGAGATACATATATTCGCTTTCGATGCGGATTATCATATTTATTTACCCACCAGAATCGATTTAAAGATCAATCTTCAACAGTGTCTACTTGTCCAGCCTGTTATGAAGTTGAAGAAACAGAAGAACACTTCCTCCTAGAATGTCCAGTTTATGCTGATCTACGACAGATGTACATATATGATGTGATTGAACCCCACGAAACTGTCAATATTAAGAACCTGCTGTCTATACAAGATATAAAAATGATAAAATCAATAACACGGTACCTGCACCATGCAATTCAAAGGAGACACGAGGCTGTGAAAATTGCGTCAACCGAAGTTTTCTATTTGTAATGTTGTGATGGGCCGGTGGCCTGAGCAAATAAACTCGTTCGTTCGTTCGTTCGTTCGTTCTCTCTCTCTCTCTCTCTCTCTCTCTCTCTCTCTCTCTCTCTCCCTCTCTACAGCCTCTGTGTTTGCACAGCCTCCCCCTCTCTGTCTCTACACAGCCTGTCTCTGTCTGTCTCTACACAGCCAGCTTCTCTCTGTCTCTACACAGCCTACCTCTCTCTTCTCTATACAGCCTCCCCCTCTCTGTCTCTATACAGCCTGCCTCTGTTGTCTCTACACAGCCTGCTTCTCTCTGTCCCTATACAGCCTGCCTTCTGTCTCTACACAACCTGCCTTTTTCTGTCTCTACACAGCCAACCCTCTCTGTCTCTATACAGCCTGCCTCTCTGCCTCTTCACAGCCTGCCTCTGTCTGTCTCTACACAGCCTGCCTCTGTCTGTCTCTTCACAGCCTGCTTCTCTCTGCCTCTACACAGTCTGCCTATGTCTGTCTCTACACAGCCTGCCTATGTCTGTCTCTACACTGCCTCCCTATGTCTGTCTCTACACAGTCTGCTTCTCTCTGTCTCTACACAGCCTGCCTATGTCTGTCTCTTCACAGCCTGCCTCTGTCTGTCTCTACACAGCCTGCCTCTCTCTGTCTCTACACAGCCTGCTTCTCTCTGTCTCTACACAGCCTGCCTATGTCTGTCTCTATTCAGCCTGCCTCTGTCTGTCTCTACACAGTCTGCCTCTGTCTGTCTCTTCACAGCCTGCCTATGTCTGTCTCTTCACAGCCTGCCTCTGTCTGTCTCTACACAGCCTGCTTCTCTCTGTCTCTACACAGCCTGCCTCTCTCTGTCTCTACACAGCCTGCCTCTCTCTGTCTCTACACAGCCTGCCTCTCTCTGTCTCTACACAGCCTGCCTCTCTCTGTCTCTACACAGCCTGCTACTGTCTGTCTCTATACAGCCTGCCTCTGTCTGTCTCTACACAGCCTGCTTCTCTCTGTCTCTACACAGCCTGCCTCTGTCTGTCTCAACACAGCCTGCCTCTGTCTGTCTCTACACAGCCTGCCTTTCTCTGTCTCTACACAGCCTGCTTCTCTCTGTCTCTACACAGCCTGCCTATGTCTGTCTCTACACAGCCTGCCTCTGTCTGTCTCTACACAGCCTGCCTCTCTCTGTCTCTACACGGCCTGCCTCTCTCTGTCTCTACACAGCCTGCTTCTCTCTGTCTCTACACAGCCTGCCTATGTCTGTCTCTATACAGCCTGCCTCTGTCTGTCTCTACACAGCCTGCTTCTCTCTGTCTCTACACAGCCTGCCTCTGTCTGTCTCTACACAGCCTGCCTCTGTCTGTCTCTACACAGCCTGCCTCTCTCTGTCTCTACACAGCCTGCTTCTCTCTGTCTCTACACAGCCTGCCTCTGTCTGTCTCTACACAGCCTGCCTCTGTCTGTCTCTACACAGCCTGCCTCTCTCTGTCTCTACACAGCCTGCCTCTCTCTGTCTCTACACAGCCTGCCTCTGTCTGTCTCTACACAGCCTGCCTCTGTCTGTCTCTACACAGCCTGCTTCTCTGTCTCTACACAGCCTGCCTCTCTCTGTCTCTACACAGCCTGCCTCTGTCTCTATACAGTCTGCTTCTTTCTGTCTCTATACAGCCTGCCTCTCTCTGTCTCTATACAGTCTGCTTCTCTCTGTCTCTATACAGCCTGCCTCTCTCTGTCTCTATACAGTCTGCCTCTGTCTGTCTCTACACAGCCTGCCCTCTCTGTCTCTACACAGCCTGCCCCTGTCTCTACACAGCCTGCCTGTCTGCCTCTACACAGCCTGCTTCTCTCTGTCTCTACACAGCCTGCCCTCTCTGTCTCTACACAGCCTGCCCCTGTCTCTACACAGCCTGCCTGTCTGCCTCTACACAGCCTGCTTCTCTCTGTCTCTACACAGCCTGCCTATGTCTGTCTCTACACAGCCTACTTCTCTCTGTCTCTACAAAGCCTGCCTCTGTCTGTCTCTACACAGCCTGCTTCTCTCTGTTTCTACACAGCCTGCCTATGTCTGTTTCTACACAGCCTGCTTCTCTCTGTCTCTATACAGCCTGCCTATGTCTGTCTCTACAGAGCCTTCTTCTCTCTGTCTCTATACAGCCTGCCTCTGTCTCTACACAACCTGCCTCTGTCTGTCTCTATACAGCCTGCTTCTCTCTGTATCTATACAGCCTGCCTCTCTCTGTCTCTACACAGCCTGCCTCTGTCTGTCTCTACACAGCCTGCTTCTCTCTGTCTCTATACAGCCTGCCTATGTCTGTCTCTACACAACCTGCCTTTTTCTGTCTCTACACAGCCAACCCTCTCTGTCTCTATACAGCCTGCCTCTCTGCCTCTTCACAGCTTGCCTCTGTCTGTCTCTACACAGCCTGCCTCTGTCTGTCTCTACACAGCCTGCCTCTCTCTGTCTCTACACAGCCTGCCTCTGTCTGTCTCTACACAGCCTGCCTCTGTCTGTCTCTACACAGCCTGCCTCTGTCTGTCTCTACACAGCCTGCCTCTCTCTGTCTCTACACAGCCTGCCTCTGTCTGTCTCTACACAGCCTGCCTCTGTCTGTCTCTACACAGCCTGCCTCTCTCTGTCTCTACACAGCCTGCTTCTCTCTGTCTCTACACAGCCTGCCTCTGTCTGTCTCTATACAGCCTGCCTCTGTCTGTCTCTACACAGCCTGCCTCTGTCTGTCTCTACACAGCCTGCCTCTGTCTGTCTCTACACAGCCTGCCTCTGTCTGTCTCTACACAGCCTGCCTCTCTCTGTCTCTACACAGCCTGCCTCTCTCTGTCTCTACACAGCCTGCCTCTCTCTGTCTCTACACAGCCTGCCTCTCTCTGTCTCTACACAGCCTGCCCCTCTCTGTCTCTACACAGCCTGCCTCTGTCTGTCTCTACACAGCCTGCCTCTGTCTGTCTCTACACAGCCTGCCTCTGTCTGTCTCTACACAGCCTGCCTCTGTCTGTCTCTACACGGCCTGCCTCTCTCTGTCTCTACACAGCCTGCCTCTCTCTGTCTCTACACAGCCTGCCTCTGTCTGTCTCTACACAGCCTGCCTCTGTCTGTCTCTACACAGCCTGCTTCTCTCTGTCTCTACACAGCCTGCCTCTGTCTGTCTCTACACAGCCTGCCTCTGTCTCTACACAGCCTGCCTTTCTCTGTCTCTACACAGCCTGCTTCTCTCTGTCTCTACACAGCCTGCCTATGTCTGTCTCTACACAGTCTACCTCTCTCTGTCTCTACACAGCCTGCCTCTCTCTGTCTCTACACAGCCTGCCTCTGCCTGTCTCTACACAGCCTGCCTCTGTCTGTCTCTACACAGCCTGCCTCTGTCTGTCTCTACACAGCCTGCCTCTCTCTGTCTCTACACAGCCTGCCTCTCTCTGTCTCTACACAGCCTGCCTCTGTCTGTCTCTACACAGCCTGCCTCTCTCTGTCTCTACACAGCCTGCCTCTCTCTGTCTCTATACAGCCTGCCTCTCTCTGTCTCTATACAGCCTGCCTCTCTCTGTCTCTATACAGCCTGCCTCTGTCTGTCTCTACACAGCCTGCCCTCTCTGTCTCTACACAGCCTGCCCCTGTCTCTACACAGCCTGCCTGTCTGCCTCTACACAGCCTGCTTCTCTCTGTCTCTACACAGCCTGCCTCTGTCTGTCTCTACACAGCCTGCCCCTCTCTGTCTCTACACAGCCTGCCTCTCTCTGTCTCTACACAGCCTGCCTCTCTCTGTCTCTACACAGCCTGCCTCTGTCTGTCTCTACACAGCCTGCCCCTCTCTGTCTCTACACAGCCTGCCTCTGTCTGTCTCTACACAGCCTGCCTCTCTCTGTCTCTATACAGCCTGCCTCTCTCTGTCTCTACACAGCCTGCCTCTGTCTGTCTCTACACAGCCTGCCTCTCTCTGTCTCTACACAGCCTGCCTCTCTCTGTCTCTACACAGCCTGCCTCTGTCTGTCTCTATACAGCCTGCCTCTGTCTGTCTCTACACAGCCTGCCTCTGTCTGTCTCTACACAGCCTGCCTCTGTCTCTACACAGCCTGCCTCTCTCTGTCTCTACACAGCCTGCCTCTGTCTGTCTCTACACAGCCTGCCTCTGTCTGTCTCTACACAGCCTGCCTCTGTCTGTCTCTACACAGCCTGCCTCTGTCTGTCTCTACACAGCCTGCCTCTCTCTGTTTCTACACAGCCTGCTTCTCTCTGTCTCTATACAGCCTGCCTCTGTCTGACTCTACACAGTCTGCCTCTGTCTGTCTCTACACAGCCTGCCTCTGTCTCTCTCTATACAGCCTGCCTCTGTCTGTCTCTACACAGCCTGCCTCTGTCTGTCTCTACACAGCCTGCCTCTGTCTGTCTCTACACAGCCTGCCTCTGTCTGTCTCTACACAGCCTGCCCCTCTTTGTCTCTTCACAGCCTGCCTCTGTCTCTACACAGCCTGCCTCTGTCTCTTCACAGCCTGCCTCCGTCTCTACACAGCCTGCTTCTCTCTGTCTCTACACAGCCTGCCCCTCTTTGTCTCTTCACAGCCTGCCTCTGTCTCTACACAGCCTGCCTCTGTCTGTCTCTACACAGCCTGCCTCTGCCTGTCTCTACACAGCCTGCCTCTGTCTGTCTCTATACAGCCTGCCCCTCTTTGTCTGTTCACAGCCTGCCTCTGTCTCTACACAGCCTGCCTCTGTCTCTACACAGCCTGCCCCTCTCTGTCTCTACACAGCCTGCCCCTCTTTGTCTCTTCACAGCCTGCCTCTGTCTCTACACAGCCTGCCTCTGTCTGTCTCTACACAGCCTGCCTCTGTCTCTACACAGCCTGCCCCTCTCTGTCTCTACACAGCCTGCCCCTCTTTGTCTCTTCACAGCCTGCCTCTGTCTCTACACAGCCTGCCGCTCTTTGTCTCTTCACAGCCTGCCTCTGTCTCTACATAGCCTGCCCCTCTCTGTCTCTACACAGCCTGCCTCTCTTTGTCTCTTCACAGCCTGCCTCTGTTTCTACACAGCCTGCCCCTCTTTGTCTCTACACAGCCTGCCCCTCTTTGTCTCTACACAGCCTGCCCCTCTTTGTCTCTACACAGCCTGCCCCTCTTTGTCTCTACACAGCATGCCTCTCTCTGTCTCTACACAGCCTCCCCCTCTCTGTCTCTACACAGCCTGCCTCTGTCTGTCTCTTTACAGTCTGTCCCTCTCTGTCTCTACACAGCCTGCCTCTGTTTGTCTCTACACAGCCTGCCTCTGTCTGTCTCTACACAGCCTGCCCCTCTCTGTCTCTACACAGCCTGCCTCTGTTTGTCTCTACACAGCCTGTCCCTCTCTGTCTCTACACAGCCTGCCCCTCTCTGTCTCTACACAGCCTGCTTCTCTCTGTATCTACACAGCCTGCCCCTCTTTGTCTCTTCACAGCCTGCCTCTGTCTCTACACAGCCTGCCTATGTCTGTCTCTACACAGCCTGCTTCTCTCTGTCTCTTCACAGCCTGCCTCTGTCTCTACACAGCTTGCCTCTGTTTGTCTCTATACAGCCTGCCCCTCTTTGTCTCTACACGGTCTGCCTCTGTCTGTCTCTACACGGCCTGCCTCTGTCTGTCTCTACACAGCCTGCCTCTGTCTGTCTCTATACAGCCTGCCTCTCTCTGTCTCTACACAGCCTGCCTCTCTCTGTCTCTACACAGCCTCCCCCTCTCTGTCTCTACACAGCCTGCCTATGTCTGTCTCTACACAGTCTGCCCCTCTCTGTCTCTACACAGCCTGCCTCTGTTTGTCTCTACACAGCCTGCCTCTGTCTGTCTCTATACAGCCGGCCTCTGTCTGTCTCTATACAGCCTGCCTCTCTCTGTCTCTACACAGCCTGCCTCTGTCTGTCTCTTCACAGCCTGCCTCTGTCTGTCTCTATACAGCCTGCCTCTCTTTGTCTCTACACAGCCTGCCCCTCTCTGTCTCTACACAGCCTGCCTCTGTCTGTCTCTACACAGCCTGCCTCTCTCTGTCTCTACACAGCCTGCCTCTCTCTGTCTCTACACAGCCTGCCTCTGCCTGTCTCTACACAGCAGCCCCTCTCTGTCTCTACACAGCCTGCTTCTCTCTGTCTCTACACAGCCTCCCCCTCTCTGTCTCTACACAGCCTGCCTATGTCTGTCTCTACACAGCCTGCCTCTCTCTGTCTCTACACAGCCTGCCTCTCTCGGTCTCTACACAGCCTGCCCCTCTCTATCTCAACACAGCCTGCCTCTCTCTGTCTCTACACAGCCTGCCTCTCTCTGTCTCTACACAGCCTCCCTATGTCTGTCTCTATACAGCCTGCCTCTGCCTGTCTCTACACAGCCTGCCTCTCTGTGTCTCTACACAGCCTGCCTCTGTCTGTCTCTACACAGCCTGCCTCTGTCTGTCTCTACACAGCCTGCCCCTCTCTGTCTCTACACAGCCTGCCTCTGTCTGTCTCTACACAGCCTGCCTCTCTCTGTCTCTACACAGCCTGCCTCTCTCTGTCTCTACACAGCCTGCCTCTCTCTGTCTCTACACAGCCTGCCCCTCTCTGTCTCTACACAGCCTGCCCCTCTTAGTCTCTACACAGCCTGCCTCTGCCTGTCTCTACACAGCCTGCCCCTCTCTGTCTCTACACAGCCTGCCTCTGCCTGTCTCTACACAGCCTGCCCCTCTTTGTCTCTATACAGCCTGCCTCTGTCTGTCTCTACACAGCCTGCCTCTGTCTGTCTCTTCACAGCCTCCCCCTCTCTGTCTCTACACAGCCTACATCTGTCTGTCTCTTCACAGCCTGCCTCTGTCTGTCTCTACACAGCCTGCCTCTCTCTGTCTCTACACCGCCTGCCCCCCTTTGTCTCTACACATCCTGCCTCTGTCTGTCTCTACACAGCCTGCCTCTGTCTGTCTCTACACAGCCTGCCCCTCTCTGTCTCTACACAGCCTGCCTCTGTCTCTACACCGCCTGCCCCTCTTTGTCTCTACACAGCCTGCCTCTGTCTGTCTCTACACAGCCTGCCTCTGTCTGTCTCTACACGGCCTGCCTCTGTCTGTCTCTACACAGCCTGCTTCTCTCCGTCTCTACACAGCCTGCCCCTCTTTGTCTCTACCAGCCTGCCTCTGTCTCTACACAGCCTGCCCCTCTTTGTCTCTACAACAGCCTGCCCCTCTTTGTCTCTACACAGCCTGCTCTGTCCTCTACACAGACTGCCTCTGTCTCTACACAGCCTGCCTCTCTCTGTCTCTTTACGCCTGCCTCTGTCTATACACGGCCTGCCTCTGTCTGTCTCTACACGGCCTGCCTCTGTCTGTCTCTACACAGCCTGCCCCTCTCTGTCTCTACACGGCCTGCCTCTGTCTGTCTCTACACAGCCTGCCCCTCTTTGTCTCTACACAGCCTGCCCCTCTCTGTCTCTACACAGCCTGCCCCTCTCTGTCTGTTTCTACACAGCCTGCCTCTGTCTGTCTCTACACGGCCTGCCTCTGTCTGTCTCTACACAGCCTGCCTCTCTCTGTCTCTACACAGTCTGCCTCTGTCTGTCTCAATACAGCCTCTACACTCTTCCGCTTCGAACATTTTTGTCGCCTTTCTCTCTCTACTTCGAGTACCTCTCCCTTGATCTCCCTGTGTAGGTTGGGGGTAAGAATAGACCCACGCGTCTCTCTATGCGACTCGTAGAGGGTGAATACTTCGGGAGGTCGTGGTTTCCCTTGATCGTACTCTACGTGTACTTCTAGTGATTTCGTGATCTATTGCCTTACATAGCCTGCAGTCTGATTGGCCGTAAATTCTATCCATTCATTCTCTGCTCAAAGTTTCTTTAGTCCTTGTCAGTGGTCCATAGCGCCTTCTGCTGGTCTTCCTACGTCTCGATCACACCTCTCTTCTACTCACCCTTCCCGTCTAGCGCAGCAGCCAAAATACGCTATGAACGTTAAGTGACGAAAATACAGGAGGATGAACTAAGACGCCACAGGAGAGAGGGAGGCTAGGAAGTTTTCACTCGAAGACTTGGAAAGAGTGTTTGACAAACAGACAAACGACTTTCATGAAGAATTTAATGAAATTTTTCAAAAGGAATGCAGAAATCCTTTGACTCCAGTACGAAAGCACTGAGCGCTGTTTCCTCGAGTCCTGCTTCCACCAGCCTCAGCGAGGCAACATCCCTCAGAGCTGAATCGTCGGAACAGCCAGAATACGTGTCGCCAACAGCATCAGCAAACGCGAAGAAGCCTGCACGATTTCAGCCTGCTGCATCTAGGAGGCAGACGTAGCAAGCTAGCAGACAAGTCTCCCCTCCAAAGGTTCCTCAGATCATCACGAAGGTAGACACACCCTTGGTCTGTTCTCTATTTGCCACAGCATTCCCCGTGCTGCAATGGCAGTTGCTGTCGCTATGATGCCAGCCATTATTGCTTGCAAGACATGCTCATTGTCTTGATGCGATGAGAATCGCTGTATTTTGCGCGGTTTGTTTATTTGTTACTTTTTGGTTGTTATCGTTGCAACCTTGTTTCGAGACAGGCCTCTGGCCTAATCCAATGAAAATATTCGTCAGATGTCAGTTGCCCTCTATCCCGTCCTCTCAATTTATCCCCCCTCTTTTCCATCCTTCCTTCTGTTCACCTCTTGTGTGTGTATATATGTGAGTATGTATTTGTATACATGTTTGTATGTGTGTGCACGTGTATATGTGTGTGTGCAACGCGCGCGCGTGCGTACGTGTGTGTGTGTGTGTGTGTGTGTGTGTCTGTTTGTGCAATCTGCGTAAGTGCGTGTGTGTGTGTGTGTGTGTGTGTGTTTGTGTCTGTGTATGTATATATATGTGTTTGCGTGCGATCGCGCGTGTGTGTGTACGCATGTATGTGTGTATATGACTGGGTATGTGGGTATGTGTGTGTATATGTGTGTGTGTATGTGTGTATGTGTGTATAGAGAGTGTGAGTGTTTGTGTCTATGTGTGTCTGTCGGTGTCTATATATGTGTCTTTATATATGTCTGTGTGTCAGTCTGTGTGTCTGTCTGTGTGTCAGTCTGTGTGCCTGTCTGTGTGTTAGTCTGTGTGTGTGTGTGTGTGTGTGTGTGTCTGGGTGTGTCTCTCTGGGTCTGTCTGTCTGTCTGTCTGTCTGTCTGTCTGTCTGTCTGTCTGTCTGTCTGTCTGTCTGTCTGTCTGTCTGTCTGTCTGTCTGTCTGCCTGTCTGTTTGTCTGTCTATCTGTCTGTCTGTGTGTCTGTCTCTCTGTATGTGTGTGTGTGTGTGCGCGCGTGCGCGCCTGTGTATCTGTCCGTCCATGTGTCCGTCTGTTGACCCCCCCCCTTCGTCTCTATCCCTCCATCTTATCTTCCTGGTCTTACCTTGACTTCACTCCGCCTTTCTGCTTTCAGGTCCAGCCCAAGTCAGTCTTCATCTCAGTGCCTGCAGACAGGAGGACATCTCTGGGTCGGTTCTGTCCCCCAAGTGGCAAACACGCCTGGCACCGCGGGTTTGCTGCTCTGGACCTCCCAGACTCCAGTCCCCGCAGAGCTTGCCAAGATCAATGCCAGTCTCTCTCGAGTCTGCCTGGCTGCTCTCTCGGCCTGACACTGTCACCAAAACAGCTGGCTGTCGCCACGTGGCGTGTTTGTTGTGCCACTTCCCCAGACAGCGCTCACCCGAGGTGGCATCGACAAAGAGGAAACCACCCGGAAGAGCGACAGCCGTCGACAGATAAGTGGACCATGGGTTGTGTAAGACATTTATAGCTTACAACAACAAAATCTCGCCCACCCCCTCAGTACCCCACACACGCCCCCCCCCCCCCACTCCCCCTCCCCACCCCCACTCCCCACCCCCCACCCCCCACACCCTCAGACGACTGAATTAATACAAGCCGTCGGCTAGACAGGTTGTTCGAGGAAGAGGCGATTAGATCGAAGCTAGAAGAATTAGTATGACTGGGCCCTCCCTGTCTCCCTCGATCTGTAATCAATACACAACAGGCTTCGCTGGTCTTTTTGTACAATCTGCCATCGCTCGTTTCCCCGCGGGGCGATGGGAGATAATGGGTTGTTTGCCGCTCTTAATTCTTGACGTGAACAACACCTCAGAGAGGATTAGACATCGTCCATTAAGAGCAACAATAGCAAATGAAAATAGCCAGAGCTAAAGCGTCGGATGTTTACGACATGCGAACCTTGGACACGTATGGCACAGGAAAAGTGGAGGATACAGAAGCATCTCCACGAAGAAAAGGAAACACAGCGGAAGTCTACTCACCTAGCTGGCCTTGTGTTTCTGCCCCTAGTTCTGACCAGACACACAGCACCTGCAGTGCGTGTGTACAATGCGACATGCGGAAGCGGCCAATCAGAACTAATGACCACTCCCAAAGCTCTGCGAGCAACTCATCTCCCTTCCTACTTCCCCCATGGCTGTTCCTCTGCAACCTTTCCACAGACAGGCATGGACAGTGCAACCACTGTGTGGACGGTGATCGAAGAAGGCCAATTACTGCACCAAGCAACCCCTGTGGAACCGCAAACCTCGCCCTCTCGTCCCCGCCCCCTGTTGAGACAGCTGCTTTGCCCAGGCGGATCAGACCGGAGGGAGAGGGACAAAGCTTGGTCAAATAAGGGTGGATTTGAAGCCACTCAAGTTTCACAGGGACCGTTCACACGACTCGTTTAGTCTGACGAAACAGCTACGTTCTACAGCAAATCAGAAGCCGTTCACACTGCACGTGATTGATGAAAGTCAGCGTGTTTTTACCTCTTCACGCCAGGACAGGTTTCAACACATCTGTGCAAGGCATTCGAGTGCTAAATGTTGTCTATGACAGTTTCGTTGTAGGATCGTACTTCACAGTCCGACGTATTTGTTTTCCATCAGGACTGCCTCACATTGCATGTCTACATGTCTTTGTGATGTGTTTCCCATCAGGACTCCTGACATTGCATGTCTACATGTCTTTGTGATGTGTTTCCCATCAGGACTCCTGACATTGCATGTCTACATGTCTTTGTGATGTGTTTCCCATCAGGACTTCGATCTGACATTGCATGTCTACATGTCTTTGTGATGTGTTTCCCATCAGGACTCCTGACATTGCATGTCTACATGTCTTTGTGATGTGTTTCCCATCAGGACTGCCTCACATTGCATGTCTACACGTCTTTGTGATGTGTTTCCCATCAGGACTCCTGACATTGCATGTCTACATGTCTTTGTGATGTGTTTCCCATCAGGACTCCTGACATTGCATGTCTACATGTCTTTGTGATGTGTTTCCCATCAGGACTCCTGACATTGCATGTCTGCATGTCTTTGTGATGTGTTTCCCATCAGGACTCCTGACATTGCATGTCTACATGTCTTTGTGATGTGTTTCCCATCAGGACTCCTGACATTGCATGTCTACATGTCTTTGTGATGTGTTTCCCATCAGGACTCCTGACATTGCATGTCTACATGTCTTTGTGATGTGTTTCCCATCAGGACTCCTGACATTGCATGTCTACACGTCTTTGTGATGTGTTTCCCATCAGGACTGCCTGACATTGCATGTCTACATGTCTTTGTGATGTGTTTCCCATCAGGACTGCCTGACATTGCATGTCTACATGTCTTTGTGATGTGTTTCCCATCAGGACTCCTGACATTGCATGTCTACATGTCTTTGTGATGTGTTTCCCATCAGGACTCCTGACATTGCATGTCTACATGTCTTTGTGATGTGTTTCCCATCAGGACTGCCTGACATTGCATGTCTACATGTCTTTGTGATGTGTTTCCCATCAGGACTCCTGACATTGCATGTCTACATGTCTTTGTGATGTGTTTCCCATCAGGACTCCTGACATTGCATGTCTACATGTCTTTGTGATGTGTTTCCCATCAGGACTGCCTCACATTGCATGTCTACATGTCTTTGTGATGTGTTTCCCATCAGGACTCCTGACATTGCATGTCTACATGTCTTTGTGATGTGTTTCCCATCAGGACTCCTGACATTGCATGTCTACATGTCTCTGTGATGTGTTTCCCATCAGGACTCCTGACATTGCATGTCTACATGTCTTTGTGATGTGTTTCCCATCAGGACTCCTGACATTGCATGTCTACATGTCTTTGTGATGTGTTTCCCATCAGGACTCCTGACATTGCATGTCTACATGTCTTTGTGATGTGTTTCCCATCAGGACTCCTGACATTGCATGTCTACATGTCTTTGTGATGTGTTTCCCATCAGGACTGCCTGACATTGCATGTCTACATGTCTTTGTGATGTGTTTCCCATCAGGACTCCTGACATTGCATGTCTACATGTCTTTGTGATGTGTTTCCCATCAGGACTGCCTGACATTGCATGTCTACATGTCTTTGTGATGTGTTTCCCATCAGGACTGCCTGACATTGCATGTCTACATGTCTTTGTGATGTGTTTCCCATCAGGACTCCTGACATTGCATGTCTACATGTCTTTGTGATGTGTTTCCCATCAGGACTCCTGACATTGCATGTCTACATGTCTTTGTGATGTGTTTCCCATCAGGACTCCTGACATTGCATGTCTACATGTCTTTGTGATGTGTTTCCCATCAGGACTGCCTGACATTGCATGTCTACATGTCTTTGTGATGTGTTTCCCATCAGGACTCCTGACATTGCATGTCTACATGTCTTTGTGATGTGTTTCCCATCAGGACTCCTGACATTGCATGTCTACATGTCTTTGTGATGTGTTTCCCATCAGGACTGCCTGACATTGCATGTCTACATGTCTTTGTGATGTGTTTCCCATCAGGACTGCCTGACATTGCATGTCTACATGTCTTTGTGATGTGTTTCCCATCAGGACTCCTGACATTGCATGTCTACATGTCTTTGTGATGTGTTTCCCATCAGGACTTCTGACATTGCATGTCTACATGTCTTTGTGATGTGTTTCCCATCAGGACTGCCTGACATTGCATGTCTACATGTCTTTGTGATGTGTTTCCCATCAGGACTCCTGACATTGCATGTCTACATGTCTTTGTGATGTGTTTCCCATCAGGACTGCCTGACATTGCATGTCTACATGTCTTTGTGATGTGTTTCCCATCAGGACTCCTGACATTGCATGTCTACATGTCTTTGTGATGTGTTTCCCATCAGGACTCCTGACATTGCATGTCTACATGTCTTTGTGATGTGTTTCCCATCAGGACTCCTGACATTGCATGTCTACATGTCTTTGTGATGTGTTTCCCATCAGGACTCCTGACATTGCATGTCTACATGTCTTTGTGATGTGTTTCCCATCAGGACTCCTGACATTGCATGTCTACATGTCTTTGTGATGTGTTTCCCATCAGGACTCCTGACATTGCATGTCTACATGTCTTTGTGATGTGTTTCCCATCAGGACTCCTGACATTGCATGTCTACATGTCTTTGTGATGTGTTTCCCATCAGGACTCCTGACATTGCATGTCTACATGTCTTTGTGATGTGTTTCCCATCAGGACTCCTGACATTGCATGTCTACATGTCTTTGTGATGTGTTTCCCATCAGGACTCCTGACATTGCATGTCTACATGTCTTTGTGATGTGTTTCCCATCAGGACTCCTGACATTGCATGTCTACATGTCTTTGTGATGTGTTTCCCATCAGGACTCCTGACATTGCATGTCTACATGTCTTTGTGATGTGTTTCCCATCAGGACTCCTGACATTGCATGTCTACATGTCTTTGTGATGTGTTTCCCATCAGGACTCCTGACATTGCATGTCTACATGTCTTTGTGATGTGTTTCCCATCAGGACTGCCTGACATTGCATGTCTACATGTCTTTGTGATGTGTTTCCCATCAGGACTCCTGACATTGCATGTCTACATGTCTTTGTGATGTGTTTCCCATCAGGACTCCTGACATTGCATGTCTACATGTCTTTGTGATGTGTTTCCCATCAGGACTCCTGACATTGCATGTCTACATGTCTTTGTGATGTGTTTCCCATCAGGACTCCTGACATTGCATGTCTACATGTCTTTGTGATGTGTTTCCCATCAGGACTCCTGACATTGCATGTCTACATGTCTTTGTGATGTGTTTCCCATCAGGACTCCTGACATTGCATGTCTACATGTCTTTGTGATGTGTTTCCCATCAGGACTGCCTGACATTGCATGTCTACATGTCTTTGTGATGTGTTTCCCATCAGGACTCCTGACATTGCATGTCTACATGTCTTTGTGATGTGTTTCCCATCAGGACTCCTGACATTGCATGTCTACATGTCTTTGTGATGTGTTTCCCATCAGGACTCCTGACATTGCATGTCTACATGTCTTTGTGATGTGTTTCCCATCAGGACTCCTGACATTGCATGTCTACATGTCTTTGTGATGTGTTTCCCATCAGGACTCCTGACATTGCATGTCTACATGTCTTTGTGATGTGTTTCCCATCAGGACTCCTGACATTGCATGTCTACATGTCTTTGTGATGTGTTTCCCATCAGGACTGCCTGACATTGCATGTCTACATGTCTTTGTGATGTGTTTCCCATCAGGACTCCTGACATTGCATGTCTACATGTCTTTGTGATGTGTTTCCCATCAGGACTCCTGACATTGCATGTCTACATGTCTTTGTGATGTGTTTCCCATCAGGACTGCCTGACATTGCATGTCTACATGTCTTTGTGATGTGTTTCCCATCAGGACTCCTGACATTGCATGTCTACATGTCTTTGTGATGTGTTTCCCATCAGGACTCCTGACATTGCATGTCTACATGTCTTTGTGATGTGTTTCCCATCAGGACTCCTGACATTGCATGTCTACATGTCTTTGTGATGTGTTTCCCATCAGGACTGCCTGACATTGCATGTCTACATGTCTTTGTGATGTGTTTCCCATCAGGACTCCTGACATTGCATGTCTACATGTCTTTGTGATGTGTTTCCCATCAGGACTCCTGACATTGCATGTCTACATGTCTTTGTGATGTGTTTCCCATCAGGACTCCTGACATTGCATGTCTACATGTCTTTGTGATGTGTTTCCCATCAGGACTGCCTGACATTGCATGTCTACATGTCTTTGTGATGTGTTTCCCATCAGGACTCCTGACATTGCATGTCTACATGTCTTTGTGATGTGTTTCCCATCAGGACTCCTGACATTGCATGTCTACATGTCTTTGTGATGTGTTTCCCATCAGGACTGCCTGACATTGCATGTCTACATGTCTTTGTGATGTGTTTCCCATCAGGACTCCTGACATTGCATGTCTACATGTCTTTGTGATGTGTTTCCCATCAGGACTGCCTGACATTGCATGTCTACATGTCTTTGTGATGTGTTTCCCATCAGGACTGCCTGACATTGCATGTCTACATGTCTTTGTGATGTGTTTCCCATCAGGACTGCCTGACATTGCATGTCTACATGTCTTTGTGATGTGTTTTCCATCAGGACTTCTGACATTGCATGTCTACATGTCTTTGTGATGTGTTTTCCATCAGGACTCCTGACATTGCATGTCTACATGTCTTTGTGATGTGTTTCCCATCAGGACTCCTGACATTGCATGTCTTCATGTCTTTGTGATGTGTTTCCCATCAGGACTCCTGACATTGCATGCCGATAGGCCTACGTGTTTCAAATCACGTGTCAACTGTGGCTGTCAGCTTCACGTCAGTTGACCTCGGGCGTGACCATATATACGGCCAACTGCGAAGATTTTCTGGTTATTTAAATAATGTTTATAGACTGTCATAAATCGATGAGTTAAAAAAATATGTCTGCTGAATGTTCTAAACTAAATTATAAAATCGCACCTTTTCTTTAAATAGTCGTGCTAGAAATTAAGCTACGATCATGAAGGCTCGAGTCTAGAATTAATCCCTGTCCCCTTCTTCACACACCTCTCCCCACTCACCCTTCCTTTAGTCTGCGTTTCCCCCAAGTCCTTGATCTCACACGCTCACTTGTTTCTTTATCACCCACCCTGCCTCCCTGCATTGGACAAGAAACCGAGATCCTCACACGCTCACTTGTTTCTTTATCACCCACCCTGCCTCCCTGCATTGGACAAGAAACCGAGATCCTCACACGTGCACTCAGACGGACACATACCCCACCACGCATTCACTAACGCCTGAACACATGCCCCTTTCCTGGACCCAAACACACACGTGCGCGCGCGCGCACACACACACACACACGCGTGCACGCACACACACACATACACACACATACACACACGCACGCGCAAGCACGCACACGCAACACACACACACAACACACAAAAACACACACAAGCACACAAAAACACACACGCACACACAAACTCCACGCACAAAACACACACACACACACACGCACACACACAAAAGACACACACAAGACACACAAGACACACACAACACACACAAGACATACACAACACGCACAACATACACACAACACACACACAAGCACACACACACACACACCACACACAACACCACACACACACCACACACACACACACACACACACAAACATACACACAAGACACACACACACCATACAAAACAGACACAAAACAAACATGAAACACAACACACACACACACAACACACAGACACACACACACAAACACACATACACACACAAACACACACACACAAACACAAACACACGCACACAAAAACACACGCACAGACACACACACACACTCACACACACACACACACAACACACAAACACACACAAGCACACAAAACAAACACACACTCACACACAACACACACACACACACAAACACACACACACAACACACACACACACAACACAACACGCACGCACACAACCACACACACACACACAACACACACACAACACACTCACGCACAGACACACACACCACAACACACGCGCGCGCGCTCCCGCGCACACACACACACACACACACACACACACACACGCAACACACACACACACACTCACACACACGCACACACGCACACACGCACACACACACACACACACACACACACACACACACACACACACACACACACACACGCAAACACACACATACAGACACGAGCGCGCGCGCACACACACACACACATGACATGCTGTGAAGGTTTCCAGGTTTGACGAGCCCCCTCGGCGGGTCTGTTGCCTGGTTACGTGACATAGCCAGGGAGGGGTCGCCCTTTGAATTGCCGCGTGACGTCATTTCGCGCATCTTCCAGACAATGGAGTGTATTCCATACTATTCTCGTTGTTCTCGATGATTCTAGAAAGCCTCCAAAATATACATAAAGCGAGAGTGAGGTGACGAGAGGGGGAGCACACGACAGAAGAGGTGAGAGTGAGGTGACGAGAGATTGAGCACACGACAGAAGAGGTGAGAGTGAGGTGACGAGAGAGGGAGCACACGACAGAAGATGTGAGAGTGAGGTGACGAGAGAGGGAGCACACGACAGAAGAGGTAAGAGTGAGGTGACGAGAGAGAGAGCACACGACAGAAGAGGTGAGAGTGAGGTGACGAGAGAGGGAGCACACGACAGAAGAGGTGAGAGTGAGGTGACGAGAGGGGGAGCACACGACAGAAGAGGTGAGAGTGAGGTGACGAGAGGGGGAGCACACGACAGAAGAGGTGAGAGTGAGGTGACGAGAGAAGGAACACGACAGAAGAGGTGAGAGTGAGGTGACGAGAGGGGGAGCACACGACAGAAGAGGTGAGAGTGAGGTGACGAGAGAGGGAGCACACGACAGAAGAGGTGAGAGTGAGGTGACGAGAGAGGGAGCACACGACAGAAGAGGTGAGAGTGAGGTGACGAGAGAGGGAGCACACGACAGAAGAGGTGAGAGTGAGGTGACGAGAGGGGGAGCACACGACAGAAGAGGTGAGAGTGAGGTGACGAGAGAGGGAGCACACGACAGAAGAGGTGAGAGTGAGGTGACGAGAGAGGGAGCACACGACAGAAGAGGTGAGAGTGAGGTGACGAGAGAGGGAGCACACGACAGAAGAGGTGAGAGTGAGGTGACGAGAGAGGGAGCACACGACAGAAGAGGTGAGAGTGAGGTGACGAGAGGGGGAGCACACGACAGAAGAGGTGAGAGTGAGGTGACGAGAGAGGGAGCACACGACAGAAGAGGTGAGAGTGAGGTGACGAGAGAAGGAACACGACAGAAGAGGTGAGAGCGCGAGAACACAGGTGCGTTGTGCGAGAAGTCCTCCATAAAGAGTGATTGAGTCCTTTACGGATTTTCCTGCCCTAGAGTAAGGTGTAAGCCAGAGAGTACACGTGTAAGATACGGAGACAAGTGAGGGCAAGCGATGAAGAGGCGAGTGAGAGCGCACTTAACAGCGATATTGTCCTCACGGGGGCAAGTCCAATAGGAAGTTATTGTGGTACTGTTGATGACTGATTTTGTCGCTGTATATCCACCAGCGCGTCAATGAAAACAGCCACCGGATTTTGTGGACTTCGACGTCCCGGCGCATCGTAGGAGAACTCCCGTACAGACAGGGGAACCCCCGTACAGACAGGGGAACCCCCGTACAGACAGGGGAACCCCCGTACAGACAGGGGAACCCCCGTACAGACAGGAGAACCCCCGTACAGACAGGAGAACCCCCGTACAGACAGGAGAACCCCCGTACAGACAGGAGAACCCCCGTACAGACAGGGGAACCCCCGTACAGACAGGAGAACCCCCGTACAGACAGGAGAACCCCCGTACAGACAGGAGAACCCCCGTACAGACAGGGGAACCCCCGTACAGACAGGAGAACCCCCGTACAGACAGGGGAACCCCGTACAGACAGGGGAACCCCCGTACAGACAGGAGAACCCCCGTACAGACAGGGGAACCCCCGTACAGACAGGAGAACCCCCGTACAGACAGGAGAACCCCCGTACAGACAGGAGAACCCCCGTACAGACAGGGGAACCCCCGTACAGACAGGAGAACCCCCGTACAGACAGGGGAACCCCCGTACAGACAGGAGAACCCCCGTACAGACAGGGAACCCCCGTACAGACAGGAGAACCCCCGTACAGACAGGGGAACCCCCGTACAGACAGGAGAACCCCCGTACAGACAGGGGAACCCCCGTACAGACAGGGGAACCCCCGTACAGACAGGAGAACCCCCGTACAGACAGGGGAACCCCCGTACAGACAGGAGAACCCCCGTACAGACAGGAGAACCCCCGTACAGACAGGGGAACCCCCGTACAGACAGGAGAACCCCGTACAGACAGGAGAACCCCCGTACAGACAGGAGAACCCCCGTACAGACAGGGGAACCCCCGTACAGACAGGAGAACCCCCGTACAGACAGGGAGAACCCCCGTACAGACAGGGGAACCCCCGTACAGACAGGAGAACCCCCGTACAGACAGGGGAACCCCCGTACAGACAGGAGAACCCCCGTACAGACAGGAGAACCCCCGTACAGACAGGGGAACCCCCGTACAGACAGGAGAACCCCCGTACAGACAGGGGAACCCCCGTACAGACAGGGGAACCCCCGTACAGACAGGAGAACCCCCGTACAGACAGGAGAACCCCCGTACAGACAGGAGAACCCCCGTACAGACAGGGGAACCCCCGTACAGACAGGAGAACCCCCGTACAGACAGGGGAACCCCGTACAGACAGGGGAACCCCCGTACAGACAGGGGAACCCCCGTACAGACAGGGGAACCCCCGTACAGACAGGGGAACACCCGTACAGACAGGACTTTACAAAGGAGACAAGGCGCAGCGCACACGTATATATGTTATCAAATCTGAAATGTAATCTTCCACTCGATTGGCATCACGGTCCATAATACAGTACTACAAACTCTCTTTTTCACTCACCTGTTCTCCAACTCACTACGGGCTTTTTGTTGACGATGAAGCAACGACAACTCGTAGATCGCGAGTTCCCGACTGAGCGGCCGCCAGTTCCCCCGTCACTCCGCGGGACCTCGCCTGAGTCGAACAAGGACGACGCAGGAGAGGAAAAAGATCCCAGCGCTGCAGGCCAAAAAGTCCTGGTATTTAGTACGTCACAGCACGTGACGGGTCAGTCACTCCAGACGCTGCTTAAGGATGGAGTGACCCACCTGGGCAGTGTCAAGGTCTCACGAGACAGAAGGACGCTGAGGACG
>JAWQFJ010026194.1:25000-29083 GCA_034096865.1 Theodoxus fluviatilis | reverse complement strand
CGATCCAGAAAAGACACGACAGGGGAGGTAGTGCATCGGGCTGTACGCGAAACCAATCCGCACGCCTTGGTGCTAACCAGGCAGATCGTGACCCACTTCCACTCACAGGTGACCGCCTCCCCCTCAGTAGCGTGTCACTTAAAGCCATGCATCTATGTGTTAGACACCGAGGGCAAGAGGTGCGCGGTCATCGAGGTATCAATTCCATTTTATGTCTTTCTTGATGACTACTACCAGACAAAGTTTGCCACTGTGCCTGGAAATACAAAAACTCGGCTACAACAGCAAGTGCTGGTGATAGGGTCGCTGTACTAGAGTCAAAGACCCTATACAATGGAGTACAGAGACGCAATGCACGGAGCATCGCCAAATATGCCTGTCAGTGCACTGATGAGGCCGTCATACATGAGCGCTCTTGCTCCACTATTGTCAGCCGTGATTGGCTGCCACAATGTGTTTGGCGTGTGGAATTGCCTCGTGTACGACGGCCTATAGGATCACGTATCGCCTGGAAACGGATATGCAGCGAAGTGCTACCGTGAGACTTGCCTCAAAAGCCTTGTTCAGGACGCGTAGCACTGCAAAGCGCTGCATGTGATTCGGCGCTTTGCAGCGCTGGGCGTCCTGAACAAGCCGTTTCACGGCGCAAGCGCTGTGCAGCGCTGAGCAGCGCTGTGAATCGCTGAGCCTCCTGAACAAGGCTTTTGTATGTCTCAGGACACACATGCAGAGCGTACTCGTGCTTCACGTGACTATGGGGAGATTGCAGTCAAACTGCCCTGTGTTAGACAACAATACTTGGTGCTATGATGACTTTGTGAAGTTTAGAAGATAGGGAATGTGACATGACTGTCGTCAGCCTACTACATCTGGGACATAACCATTAGACTATTCCGATAACTTGCGCGACTGTGCTGCTGTAACGTGACTCTCTATGTTCGGATTTCGCGCAATGATTTCCGCGGGCTCTTGGATGTATCATTTCCCTTTGTATATGATGTAATATTCTATGTGCACCTAAGTGCGTAATTCTTCGAGAATAAAGTCAGTTTGATATGTATGAATGTAATGAAATGTAATGTATGTATGTATGAATGTATGTATGTGTGCTTGTCTGTGTGTGTGTGTTCGTGTGTGTTTGTGTGTGTATGTGTGTTCTCTCTAAGTGTGCACGTGCGCCTGTGTGTCTGTCTGTCTACCCGGCTGTTTGTCTATTTGTCTGCGAGTCTGTGTCTCTATGAATCCGCCTGCGGATTTGAGTTTCAGTACGTGTGCGTGTGTCTGTCAGTCTGTATGTGTGTATTTCTCTGTGTGTATCTGCGCGCGCGCGCGTGTATGTGTGTTTGTTTGTTTGACATTAAGGAGTATGAAAGGACACCCATAGTTTAATAGAGACTTTGTGGAGTAAGCGCGCTTACCTCTCATTGTGTTAGTGATGTTTTCCAGACGACTTGGGGAAGTGGCAGTAACCATGATGCCGTTGGTCTTCGCACACAATTCCCTGCCCTCCTTCCAGGTGTGAGACTCCGCATGCACGCACACTGCAGCGCCCTCTAAATAGACCAGGTTTCTACCTGGACATAAGGCTGCAAAAAAGATAAAAAGGTAATCAATTTGCATAGAGGGTTTTGTAGTCCACCGCTAGAGGTGTTTTCGTGCGGTTGTTCGTGGCTGGCGTGGTGTTCAGTTTGAAGGTGCATGACTCCAACCTGATTCATGTGCAAAGGACATAATGTGCGTTGTTTCTTCCCATTGCAAAGAAGTTTGAGATTCACATGCAGACACCATCTGTAACTGCACTCTGAAGGGAAATACTTTTGTGATGCGGTTTTCTTTCCCAGGGTGGAAAGGAACAATGAAGACACATGGGAGAGTCAACGATTACACAAGTCCATATCTGGATTATTGAATTGACAAGATAATGTTTCTTTTTCAAATAAATATATTTCGCTTAAATGTATTTGGGATTCGAGTACAAATGATGTCAGCAAATTTAACTCCATCAGTATCATACACATATTCTTTAACGGACATTCACAAAGCAGTTTCACCCCGTGCTCCTGTTTTAGAGTCAGAAGTTTGTGCAATTATATCTTGTCCTTGTTGTTATTTTATCTGGTCTTTATGAGAACTTTGGTTCCTTCTTTGAAATAAGGCTCCTGGAGGATGAGTCTCGAAGACAATATGACTGCTTTGACAAAGTAAAAATTTACAGGCAAAGATGAATAGATCAGCGAGCTTGCAGGTCCTCTACTCTAACTTAAGGCAATACGGAAGATCGCAAAGTCACAATCCAAGCAACCCAACGTTGTTCGAAGCGTGACATTGCGAGTAAGGACTCTGACTGACAATTTTGTAACAGATCGGACATCGTTCATAGCAAAGCATACTGAAAGATGTATATGTTTCCAAATAAATGCAAAGAATAACACTGATAGGAAGTTTTAAGCAAACAAAGATGGCTGGTCCGAAACTACGTAAAATCTCGTGCGCGCGATATTTCCAGCAGTTTCGGACTAGCAACTTTTTTTTCGCTTAGACAAGGTGGCTAGTCCAAAAGTGCGGGAAGTGTCACGTGACGCGGCAAGCAACTACAGTAGTCGCCGCTTATTAAAAACACATTGGGACCGAATAATAGTGTTTTTAATAAGCGGCGTTTTTATTAACCGTTTGCGTGTTGAACATGTCCATCAGTAACGATGTAAATCCGGACTGGACAAACTGTTTTTAATAAACGGCTGTTTTAATTAACCATGTGTTTTATAAGCAGCGACTACTGTACTTCGAAAAAGAAAATCGCCAGACTGTTCTTGGACTTGGAATATGCTCACGTGAATCGATTAAGTAAATGCTCTATTGTTTATTAAACTGACTCCGAAATTAAACATTCTTCATATTGAGCTTAATGTAAACCACGAAATGATATTTATGGAGAAAAAAAACTTTTTGAAATTCTTTGATGACCTTCTGATCAAATTTAAACTACTGTATTATGTCGTTTGCAACTTGTTCCTTTTCGTCTTTGAAGCCACAAAAAGAAGTCTACAACTGGTTTCAGACATTTTCAATAGCCCCAGGGCAACTTGCAATACGTCTTATTTTGTAAGACCTGAAAGCATCGGCATCTTTTTGTTTGCATTTGCATCTGCGACCAGCCGTACTGAACTGTCTGCCCGATACCTTGCTATCTCCGCCTGGGTTAGTTTGTCACTTTGTCAGTTCGTTCGTTCCTTCGTTCGTTCAATCGTTATTGGGAAAAGTAACTCAAAAAGTTCAGATTAGATTCTGATGAAATTTGGTGCGAGGTCAGGGTTTTGCCCAAGAAACGATTTTTCAAAATTTAGGAAGTTTTTCTGTTATCTCGTTTTGGAATTGCAACCATACACAGAAATGTTATTGTCTATGCCGCAGCCCATGCAGCACCCAGGCCGCCGTGCAGTTTAGCCTCGCTCCATTCTGTAAACCCGGGTCATACTTTTGCCGGTAGGCAAAATCTCTAGTTTACTAGAATGGCCTCGCTCTAGCCTCGCGCGAGATCACGATCGCAGTGTAAGAGGGCAAGCAAGTAGGGTTGAATGACAGCTCCTATTGCTCCACCACTGTGGCCACCTTGGCGAAGGTTTGCGCTCTACAAGTGCCCTTTTGGTTGGTTATTGAATTGTCTCCAAGTGCAATGAATTCCTCTCAAGACAGCCCTACAGGTATCATGACATGTTTTCTGGTGTTGATGGTATGTGTGTGTTTAGTTAAATGTGTGCATGCTGAAAAGGGTCTTTCTAAAATTTAGAAAAGGGCTTGTTCAGTGTGCTACGTTGGCAACCAAAGTTTACAGTGAACGGGCAGTTTTTGTTGTTGCTTCAAGCTCAAAGAAATTACCTCAATTGCCATCTATAGATGAGAGTCTCCCGTCTTTTTTATATCACATATTACATCAATTTGTTTGCAACACGGACATGAATAGAAATCCGTGGTTTGCAAGTAAAGCATAATAAGGGCAATGACGATGAGGTATTTTAAGCAATCACACGAAGCGTTTTTGCCCAAGGATGACGACAAAGTATTCATGTACACGCTGGATTTGAA
>JAWQFJ010026194.1:0-20000 GCA_034096865.1 Theodoxus fluviatilis | reverse complement strand
CACAGCACGACGTGCAGCTGCTGACCGACCCCAGTGGAGGAGTGATGTCCTAGCCTTGTGTGCCTCCTGGCACAGAGAGAATTAAGGTTAAGGTAAGGATACAAATGTATTGCGATAATAATTATCGAAACCCGGTGTCCAGCTTGTCATGAAAAAGAGGAAGACGAAAAGCATTTTCTTCTTTACTGTCCAGCATAGGAAGACATTAGAATGAAGTATGTAATACCAAATGTTCAAAACAACGATGTAAAACCACTTGTGCCGTTGTTCTCTGCAAAAGAAACATATGCTATTCGAGCTGTCAGTGTCTGTCTACACTATACTTTTAAAAGAAGAGCAGAAGCTACTGATTCTGCACTAAATAATTATTTCTCTGTATGATCTATAAATATTTTATTATTGAAGTGAAGTTTCCGTCTAAAACATGAATGATACGCTCTCACATTAGTTATATCAGAAGACACATGTTGGCTATGTAATGTAAAGTTACGATTGTAATGGGCCTAATGCTTACACGATAAACTGTTTTGTTGTTGTTGTTGCACACACGCTAACATACCCCCCCCCTCTCTCTCTCTCTCTCTCTCTCTCTCTCTCTCTCTCTCTCTCTCTCCCCCCCTCCCCCCCCCCTCTCTCTCTCTCTCTCTCTCTCTCTCTCTCTCTCTCACACACACAGACATACACACGCACACGCACACACACACACGCACACGCACACACCTGCTCACAAACGCACGCTCCTTTGTTTCTGTGCTCTCTTGCTTACGCACTCGCTCATGCTCGCGCGCGCGCACTCACTCACCCACCCATCCACTTCTTCTTGCATACACACACGCTTGCTCGTACACACAGATACACACTCCACAAGACATCACCACACACACATAGTATCTCCTCAAAACGACCTTCCGTCAATACAAGGACCTCTTTCGGGAAATACGCTTACAAAGAACCAACGGCAGAGAGCTGCGTCGTCGGCGCTAATGTATTCGAGGATGACAGAATTGAAGGGTACGACAACACGTCATTGTTTACATGGTGGCCCAAAGAAGAACAAAGCAAAGGGAAGAAATCAATCATCAGCCTTTCTATCGACAAAAGGGGGATGCACTGAAAAGAGGACAGGCAAAATAGGAGTATGTGGAGGGAGAGTAGAGGTTGCAAAGCGCACCTTGCAGGCAGACATGAGAGGTGCCGCCGTTAACAGGTGCACACGTCTCCAAAGGACCGCAGGGTCTGGACTTGCAGGGATGGCTGTCCTGGAGACAGATCAAGATTTTACATCTTAATTTTACATGCTTTCATCACCAGGCTAATCTTTACCGACGTTTTGGAGTTTGTGTGGTCAGACAGAGGTCAATGTTATTTGGTAGGTGAAGATAGATATTGGTAGACATTTCATATGAGGTGTAAACAATGGTACACATGAAAACAATTTCAATAGATATGCAAGAGTTCTGTCGATTGCACTCGAATCAATTCCGTGTTTTGTAATAATAATATCATAGAGCTGCTGTATCCAAATATTGCAAGACCACTTTTGCGATTAGATTGGAGTTTGTTTTTTCAGCCACAAACAATGGTATTTACTCGTACCATACGATTCTTGAACAAATACTTATTCATTCGTTGTGCTTGTTTGTAGAAATGTTGCAAAAGTGACGTGTGTTTTTCAAAGTTGACTGACATTCTCCACAAACAAAAAATCTACGGCATCTTGTCACTGAAACAATACATCTACACAGATGACTGGACAATTATTTCAAGTAGCTCACAAAGTACATGGTCCTGTCAGTTTAACGACAAAAATCAACAGTCTGAAAATACATGTAGAACTCCTCTCTTTGCCTTCAAATATTCGGCGCCCTGTGGCAAATCCTCCGAGAAATTGTTTAAATAAATAGTCGTCTGAGATGAAAACTGAACACGTCTCACTCCGACAGAACTCCATCAATCTTAACCAAGGCCCGTATACACAACGGCGATTTATCGGCGATTTATTTTAATTTCGATTTATCTCTAAACTCAGACGATTCCAACTGCTTGTTCCGCTCTCCCTTGGCTGGAAACCAGTATATATAGCAAAGCACAACCTAGAATCCTCTGACGAGCGTACCTTATCTAACCAATCAAGATAACGCGGGGCTAGGGGATAAATCGAGTGTTAAACAGATGAATCGCCGTTGTGAATACGGGCCCAGGTCGTGATCAAAACGAAGATATGATGGTATTGAGCGGCTCCGGGCGTGCGTTACAAATACACGTGGTCATTCACCGTTGTTGCCCAATGATAATAAAAAAGAACTTGGAAAAATTCCCTGGTAAACAAAGTTTTAAATTTTCAGTAGCGTTTCGACCATAAGATCCGGCTGAGAATCTTTACCGCAATTAATACGTGCTAGTACAGTCTTGAACGACAGGAACCTCCTATTGTGTAACGTGCGCAGCGGCGACTCTGCTCTGGGTGAATCTGTGATGATCGAGACGTTAACACATATTCATTGCAGTCTTCTACCAGTTTACAAAGGTTTTCTCGATCATCTTGTTAAATTTCGTTTGCAAAGTTAACATTCTGAGGCACGATAAAATGAAAGAATACACAAAGATTCATACAGATTTACCCGACAGTCAGTCGTGTTGACGATTTGGGACACAAACCCTCCTTCACTGGATGGTTGCGGAAGGGGGGTCTGCCTGGGAGGCGAGGCACTGAGCAGGCAAAGGTGTTGGTCAGGCTGGAAGCTGCAGGCTCGACACGGCGCCCAGTGCACACAGAGTCGACGGCAGGCCTCCAGGCCACGGGTTGTCTTTCTCACCAGGCCCGGGGACTCCAGTTGCCACCCTGGGTCCAGCCCCTCCATCCCCACACACTGGGTACTTGTCAGGGAGCCTCCCATCAATACCATCACCACCACCAGCAGCACCGCAACCAACGCCATCCGCCTTGAAGCGCCAAACGCCATGTCTCCTGGACTTGTGTCTGCAGACCTTCCAGGCAACTGTTCACGTGATTTTCTGGACCAAAATTCTATTGGGCCTGTCCAAAGTGCAATCAGCGCCGCTGTGATATAGCCTTCGGTTACTCCGTCCCTCCGTCTGACTGGTGCTTGTAGTGAGTCCACCTGAAATAGTGCACACGCTTTGCCGGTTGCTACGAGACTGCTTGCAGAGATTGATCGAGTGTTATGGTGGCATCACGACGGTGACAATTTGAGTCTCTAAACTGCACTGGAGTAAGAGTACAAATTTTGATTAAAAAAATTTCAAAGTGTGCTGGGAAGATCGATGCACTTTAAAACATATATGTATGAATAACTTTGTCATGAGACCCAAGAGAAGGAGCTTAGCTGGAAGCTTGTGTTTGTGTAGACTCCAGTGCCTCCGCTCCGCAACTCAATGGCATCGAACACAAACGAAGCTCCTGATGGGGCTGGAAGTGTCCCCGGCTTTCACAAACTTTGATACTCCGTTTATAAACTCTGGAAGGTGAGACGTGCAGTTTAAGCGTGGGTGAGCAAGAAAGTGACAATTGCTTTCCGCGGGGATCCATCATCTTCTAAAGAATTGCTTATGTTGACCAACGACAGCACAAGAATTGATCGCCGGGGTATAGTGTGTGTTGAGCAAACAGGGATAGAGAGTGTGAAAGTTTTGCAAGAAAACACGGGTGTGAGAATGGCGATCGATTTAACAGTAAGGCAGGCCTAAAAGGTGGAGGAATGTATGTGCTAGAAATATTTAAATAATGAATTATTCATTAATCCCAGGAGAAGTTAATTGTATGCAAAGGCACTGCGTCATGAATACTGACCAGAGATCGTTTACGGTCGCCGCACGTCATCTCAGGAAATATGGAAGTCATCGCCAGGATTGTCCGATGTGGCCTTGTTTAATATTTTAAAACCTATGGCCGGGGCTTCGCTTAGTCTCCAGGCACTGACCTCAGTGCGGAAAGGATGCATGGGATGCACCGATGGATGGATGAACAGGTGGATGGATGGGGTGGTACGGCTCATCAATCATCACATCGTTTTTAAGGCAAGCAACAACCAGAACCAGTGATGTTGTTTGAAATACTCACTTTTTACTGCCTTTCACACTGTCTTTGATTAGCGTAGGGAGGCGCAATGGGTCTATGGCCGGAGACACGTTGAAGTCACTTCCGGACGGGTCAAGTGAAAAATCATAATAGCGGCATCTTTGCAGGGTAAGAACTGGAATGTATACGGTAGAAGACGTATGCGTCCGTACCTTTTGAGGAATAAAGATAGGTCGATGATGGAAAAAATTGCATGATACTATGCAGAGTTTGATTACAACTATAAATCATCGAAACTATTATTGATGGATAAGTCTTATGATATGTACACAAATCCAAAAACGCTATCGGCTAAGCGAATGCTCTCACGGAAAGGCACTGCTGATAGAGTAACGTAGCAGTAACTCCAGTCGCCGGCAGGTTTCGTTATTCATCACAGTTCGATTGTGCACACATGCCAGCTACGGCGTCGGACACTCCATTCGATCAGTGTGATTTGTTTACAAATTGTTTACGGGTCTGTGTACATATTATAAAAGTAAAAATGATCCATTAGCAACAGTATCTGTGATTTTTAGTTGTAATCAAACAATCTTAATGATTTGATGCAATTTTTTACCATCATCGAACGATTTTTATTCCTCAAAATGTACGGACACATACTCTTCTTCTCTATGCATTCCATCCTGCAAAGATGGAGGGTCTCACGTGGCTGCTACTATCTTTCGATTAACCCCGGTGAACCCGTCTCCGGCATTTCTTGCCCCCAACCTTCAAGGAGGCTTGGAGGAAGGCGCGTGGAGAGCAGTCTTTCAGCCTGCATGCACAAGGAGACTTCGAGGAAGGCGCGTGGAGAGCAGTATTTAGCTTGCATGCACAAGGAGACTTCGAGGAAGGCGCGTGGAGAGCAGCCTTTCAGCCTGCATGCACAAGGAGGCTTGGAGGAAGGCGCGTGGAGAGCAGTCTTTCAGCCTGCATGCACAAGGAGGCTTGGAGGAAGGCGCGTGGAGAGCAGTCTTTCAGCCTGCATGCACAAGGAGGCTTGGAGGAAGGCGTGTGGAGTGCAGTATTTAGCTTGCATGCACAAGGAGACTTCGAGGAAGGCGCGTGGAGAGCAGCCTTTCAGCTTGCATGCACAAGGAGACTTCGAGGAAGGCGTGTGGAGTGCAGTCTTTCAGCTTCCATGCACAAGGAGACTTCGAGGAAGGCGCGTGGAGAGCAGTCTTTCAGCTTGCATGCACAAGGAGGCTTGGAGGAAGGCGCGTGGAGAGCAGTCTTTCAGCCTGCATGCACGTCGCCTGATACAGCGCGGGCGCTGCTGTGTGGAAACTGAGAGGGCAAGTTCCTAGAATGAACATCAAGTGCTTGATAGACCTGAATAAAGACGATGACTACAAATAATAAAACCTTTGCGTCTCTTGCATGCATGTCTGATTATGTTCTGTATCACTACTCTAAGTGACAAATGTTAAATTTTCTTGTTATGACGGTTGCCCGTGTGTCCCTTTAAAAGATTGTCGCGACCCAGTGGGTTCGACCCGTTTGTTTCTTTAATGTGTTCATTGTTTGGTTGTTCAGCATAATGCTTTTTCTTGCTGTTCTCGTTGCCTGTTTGGCGTTTTATTTTGAATTGTCAATTAGCTAAGTAGTCTTGGGGCATTTGTGCATCTTTTCCCGATTTGTGTTGGTTTATAGTTGGCAGAATACAATTAGTGCATTTTTAAATTTAGTGCTTTGAAAGTTTATGAATAATTTAATTGGGTTTCTCGTGGTGTTTGTTTGCAGTTTCAGTATTTCAGAAGAAGGTATGCGCGCGAGATGGATTTTGTTCTCTCGGCTGCACAGAAGTTGTTTATCTGTGTGCAGGTATCGCCTGGTTTTGGCAACCTGAAGCGCGTTTGTTAGGGGGAAAATGTTGAGAGAATCTCGAGGGCTAGCCGTTGCCTACGTTTCTCGCTCATTAGCTGTAGCTGCGTCTCGCTCGCTCTCGACTAGCCATCGAGGCGAGCCACTTGCCTAACAAACGCGCCGCGTGGTGGCCGGTTTGTGCACGGTACCTAACCTCAGTTCAAGCTGAGGGACAGAATTTGCCTGGTGCTCGCATCCTGGGTGCCCTATTTGATACATATGAAAATTCTAAGAAAGAGAAGCAGTTATAATTACGCATCCTTTATCATCCGCATGACCCCGGTAGCCTCTGGCTGCTTGGGGATGCCCCTGGCTGAGCAACTGGATTGGAGTGACTGATGGAATTTTACGACTTACCAAATTTCGTAGGCTACGTAAGACCATGCATCACGATGATGAATGACAGTCAAGTCACCTCGAGAAAGTCAAAGGACTGAACCACGGCACCTACTCGCCTCGCACAACTGCCAACAGGTGGCGCCACTGCGCCACATCCCGATCTTTAAAAAGAAGCGTTCATCAGCGTAGTTAGTCGTTCGCCTGCAGTCAATGTGTTCGTGCAGGGGAGGTAATGTGACTGCTGCGGGAACGCGAAAGTATCATTCTAGTTAAGGAACACATGAAAGGGGTCGTGTTCACGCTACATTTCTAAGGGGACGCAGATTAGTATAGATCGTAATGATGACGGGTAAGCAATCCCGAGCAGGAACTGAACCTTGGCACCTGATCACCCCTCACCACTGCCAACAGATCGAGCTGCTACGTCAAATCCCGATCTTAAAAAAGATGCGTTCATCAGCGTAGTAAAGCATCAGAGTCGGCAAGAACAAGAGCAAGGCAAGTAACGATTTCCCAAGCTAGTGGCCTCTCACAAATCGCGTAGGAAGACGCGGCAGGTCAATTCTTACCTCCAACCCATATGGGGATGTGTTGAAAGGACTTGGACATGACCAAACTTCTTTGTGATGCCACTACAGTCATCTTCATAGACGCCAGTCCAGACAGCCATTTGGTACCAGTTTTTGCCTGGCGTTGATCTGCAGCTGGCTAAAAGTGCCAGAGTGGATACAGCGGACAGCAACGACTGTTCTGTGTTAAAGAACTCAAATGAGAGCTGCACTGCTTGAGTACCACGCCACACCAACCTTCATGAAGATGACGGTGTGTCTCGACGTCGTTGTCCGTCTCCTAAATAAAGGCACTGCTGTGTCAGTCACAGCTGGTGGCGATTGCTATACTCGATGGATGGAGTGAGTTTTACGACCCATTAGCTTTTGTTCGCCAAAAATCAGGGTTGGCTAGAATAATAGCACGTCAAGTACACATCTCCCTAGTCATTCGCCCTTTACGAAACGCGTAGGGACGAGCTACTGGGGCAGGTCTCGAGAGCCCAGCAGCCAGGGAGGGAATCCAGCTGATGACAGGGACATCAAGCGGCTGTGGCTGAATTTTACGCTAAATATACATGTATACGCCGTCCTGACCAATGTGCATGAGACCTTGCTTTGTGTGTGTGTGTGTGTGTGTGTGTGTGCGCGTGCGTGCGTGCGTGCGTGCGTTCGTACAAGCGTGTGTGCATGTGTGTGTTTTAAACTTACGAGACATGTGCTGAACTGAAACGTGTAATAACATGATATCGTGATAGTATGCCTGCCAGAGTGTGTTTGAGTGTGTACCTATCCCGTGAATTCTTAATTGCGAATTACAGTTCTTGTATAATTTTGAATATTAGGCACTGGACGCTACCTTTACTTGTATTTAATCTTTTTGTGTGGTCATGTTAGACCTGACGTATTTCCTTAAAAACCATACTCGTAAAGAGGATCTGTATCTGTAGGCGCCCATGGACTCCAATGGCTACTGCGTTTACTTTCTAGTCGAGCAGACGGCGCTGGCGTCTTTGATCATGAAATGGCGCGAGGTGGGGAATTGTTGCGTGCCTTGGAAATTAACGACCCTCAATACAGGTCGCATATAGCTGCTTGCCTGCTCGCTTCTCTCTCGGAGCGGCGAACACTTACAGCAAAGGTTTGTTAATAACTGTACTTTCTGATATAATGGACCGAGTGACGCATACAGATGTGGCAAACACGTATCTACCGCGAAAGCTTTGCTCCAACCCCCCAGCCTTTCTTTCGTCGATAGTGCTCTGAAGTATGTTGTATAAGACAGCAGTACGGTATTATTCTGAAAACGAACGCGTCTCATCAAAAACCACGCCAAGCTGTCATGCTCACTGAATAGGACAACGAACGAACGAAACTTTATTGGTAGGCCATTGGCCCGCACCAGTCGTTAATATAATGCAATTTGCTCACACTGGTTACACAACATTTCATCATATTGTGATTCAGTGCAATAAACGACATGAGATAACATCACATTCAGCACTTTATATTCCAAAAAATATTTAAATTCCATTATATCAAATCTCTCTCTCTCTCTCTCTCTCTCTCTCTGTCTCTCTCTGCGTCTCTCTCTGTCTCTCTGTGTCTCTGTCTGTCTCTGACTGTCTCTCTCTGTATCTCTGTCTTTCTCTCTCTCTCTCTCTCTCTCTCTCTCTCTCTCTCTCTCTCTCTCTTGCTCTTTCTGTCTTCGTCCGTTAGTCCGTCCGTCCAGCTCTCTCTCTCTGTCTCTCTGTCTGTTTCTCTCTCTCTCTCTCGCTCTCTCTCTCGCTCTCTCTCTCTCTCTCTCTCTCTCTCTCTCTCTCTCTCTCTCTCACACACACACACACACACACACACACACACACGCACACACACACACACACGCACGCACACGCACATGCAGACACACACACACACACACACACACACACACACACAAACGCACGCACAAACGCGGGCACACACGGGCGGGACACCAATTGCTAATTTTCCAACAGCTGTCGAGGTATTGTTGTCCTCGCTGCTTGCCACGGATGAGCTGTCCTCGTGGAAGGTTGATGGGGAGTCTGACCGTATCGTCTTTGAGCTGCGGTTCAGGCCAAGCCGCGGGCGAGTCTCTGACTTCTGAGGAAGATGTTACCACAGAGGATCATCGAAGTGACGTTGCAGAATCTGTACGTGAGATGGGATGGTTTGGACAGCGATTGGAAGTTATAGTGCTGAGTCAAATGAGGACAACTAGAAGACCATCGCCAGAGCGTGTGCTCGAAACACTGCATCAGAAGTCTTCCAGCAAACCCCTGGCTCCTCCACATGATCCCTCTTTTGTTGCTGCCGCCAATGAAAAGCTAGTCACCATCCTGCCCAGATGTCAACGACGCCGGCCACCACAGCACAACGCCAGCCACAACAGCCCCACGCCAGCAACCACAGCACCACGCCAGCAACCACAGCACCACGCCAGCCACCACAGCACCACACCAGCAACCACAGCACCACGCCAGCAACCACAGCACCACGCCAGCAACCACAGCACCACGCCAGCAACCACAGCACCACGCCAGCAACCACAGCACCACGCCAGCAAAAACAGCACCACGCCAGCCAACACATCACCACGCCAGCCAACACATCACCACGCCAGCCAACACATCACCACGCCAGCAACCACAGCACAACGCCAGCAACCACAGCACCACGCCACCAACCACAGCGACACGACAGTCACCACAGCATCACGCCAGCCACCTTAGCACAACGCTAGCCACATCAGCAGCACGCCAGCCACCACAGCAGCAGGCTAGAAACCTCAGCACCACGTTTCGCCAGCTTCCACAGCACCACGCCAGCCACAACATCACCACGCCAGCCACCACAGTAGCACACCACAGATACACGCCAGCCACCACAGCACCACGCCAGCAACCACAGCACCACGCCAGTCACCGCAGCACCACGCCAGCCACCACAGCAGCACGCCAGCAACCACAGCACCACGCCAGCCACCACAGCACCACGCCAGCAACCACAGCACCACGCCAGTCACCGCAGCACCACGCCAGCCACCACAGCAGCACGCCAGCAACCACAGCACCACGCCAGCAACCACAGCACCACGCCAGCCACCACAGCACCACGCCAGCAACCACAGCACCACGCCAGTCACCGCAGCACCACGCCAGCCACCACAGCAGCACGCCAGCAACCACAGCACCACGCCAGCAACCACAGCACCACGCCAGTCACCGCAGCACCACGCCAGCAACCACAGCACCACGCCAGCAACCACAGCACCACGCCAGTCACCGCAGCACCACGCCAGCCACCACAGCACCACGCCAGCCACCACAGCAGCATGCCAGCAACCACAGCACCACGCCAGCCACCACAGCACCACGCCAGCAACCACAGCACCACGCCAGCAACCACAGCACCACGCCAGCCACCACAGCACCACGCCAGCCACAACAGCACCACGCCAGCCACCACAGCAGCACGCCAGCAACCACAGCACCACGCCAGCCACCACAGCACCACGCCAGCAACCACAGCACCACGCCAGCAACCACAGCACCACGCCAGCAACCACAGCACCACGCTATCCACACCAGCACCACGCCAGCAACCACAACACAACACCAGCAACCACAGCACCACGCCAGCAACCACAGCAGCACGCCAGCCATCACACCACCACGCCAGCCATCACACCACCACGCCAGCCACCACAGCACAACGCCAGCCACAACAGCACCACGCCAGCCACAACAGCACCACGCCAGCAACCACAGCACAACGCCAGCCACAACAGCACAACGCCAGCCATCACACCACCACGCCAGCAACCACAGCACAACGCCAGCCATCACACCACCACGCCAGCCACCACAGCACAACGCCAGCCACAACAGCACCACGCCAGCAACCACAGCACCACGCCAGCAACCACAGCACCACGCCAGCCACAACAGCACCACGCCAGCCACCACAGCACACGCCAGCCACCACAGCACCACGCCAGCAACCACAGCACCACGCCAGCCACCACAGCACAACGCCAGCCACCACAGCACCACGCCAGCAACCACAGCACCACGCCAGCCACCACAGCACAACGCCAGCCACAACAGCACCACGCCAGCAACCACAGCACCACGCCAGCCACCACAGCACAACGCCAGCCACCACAGCACCACGCCAGCCACCACAGCACCACGCCAGCCACCACAGCACCACGCCAGCCACCACAGCACCACGCCAGCCACCACAGCACCACGCAAGCCACCACAGCACAACGCCAGCCACATCTCAGCCCACCACAACACCACGCCAGCAACCACAGCACTCACGCCAGCAACCACAGCACTCCACCAGCGACTACAGCAGCACGCCAGCCACCACAGCAGCACGCCAGCAACAACAGCACTACACCAGCGACTACAGCAGCACGCCAGCCACCACAGCAGCACGCCAGCAACAACAGCACCACGCCAGCCACCACGCCAGCAACCACAGCACCACGCCAGCAACCACAGCACCACGCCAGCCACCACAGCACCACGCCAGCAACCACAGCACCACGCCAGCCACCACGCCAGCAACCACAGCACCACGCCAGCCACCACACCACCACGCCAGCAACCACAGCACCACGCCAGCCACCACAGCACCACGCCAGCAACCACAGCACCACGCCAGCCACCACAGCACCACGCCAGCAACCACAGCACCACGCCAGCAACAACAGCACCACGCCAGCCATCACAGCACCACGACAGCCACCACAGTACCACGCCAGCAACCACAGCAGCACGCCAGCAACAACAGCACCACGCCAGCCACCACAGTACCACGCCAGCCACCACAGCAGCATGCCAGCAACCACAGCAGCATGCCAGCAACCACAGCACCACGCCAGCCACCACAGTACCACGCCAGCCACCACAGCAGCATGCCAGCAACCACAGCACCACGCCAGCCACAACAGCCCCACGCCAGCCACCACGCCAGCAACCACAGCACCACGCCAGCCACCACACCACCACGCCAGCAACCACAGCACCACGCCAGCCATCACACCACCACGCCAGCAACCACAGCACCACGCCAGCCACCACAGCACTACGCCAGCAACCACAGCACCACGCCAGCCATCACAGCACCACGACAGCCACCACAGTACCACGCCAGCAACCACAGCAGCACGCCAGCAACAACAGCACCACGCCAGCCACCACAGTACCACGCCAGCCACCACAGCAGCATGCCAGCAACCACAGCAGCATGCCAGCAACCACAGCACCACGCCAGCCACCACAGTACCACGCCAGCCACCACAGCAGCGTGCCAGCCACCACAGCACCACGCCAGCCACCACAGTACCACGCCAGCCACCACAGCAGCATGCCAGCAACCACAGCAGCATGCCAGCAACCACAGCACCACGCCAGCCACCACAGTACCACGCCAGCCACCACAGCAGCGTGCCAGCCACCACAGCACCACGCCAGCCACCACAGTACCACGCCAGCCACCACAGCAGCATGCCAGCAACCACAGCACCACGCCAGCCACCACAGTACCACGCCAGCCACCACAGCAGCATGCCAGCCACCACAGCACCACGCCAGCAACCACAGCACCACGCCAGCCACCACAGCAGCACGCCAGCCACCACAGCACCACGCCAGCCACCACAGTACCACGCCAGCCACCACAGCAGCATGCCAGCAACCACAGCAGCACGCCAGCAACAACAGCACCACGCCAGCAACAACAGCACCACTCCAGCAACCACAGCACCACGCCAGCCATCACAGCACCACGCCAGCCACCACAGCACAACGCCAGCCGCCACAGCACCATGCCAGCCACCACAGCACCACGCCAGCAACCACAGCAGCACGCCAGCAACCACAGCACCACGCCAGCAACAACAGTACCACGCCAGCCACCACAGCAGCATGCCAGCAACCACAGCAGCACGCCAGCAACAACAGCACCACGCCAGCAACAACAGCACCACTCCAGCAACCACAGCACCACGCCAGCCATCACAGCACCACGCCAGCCACCACAGCACCACGCCAGCACCACGCCAGCCACCACAGCACCACGCCAGCAACCACAGCACCACGCCAGCAACCACAGCACCATGCCAGCAACCACAGCAGCATGCCAGCCACCACAACAGCACACCAGCTGAGACGTGGCCTCGACACCGCCAGTAAGGTCAGCGCCCAGACCACAAGAGCACCGCCTACCAAGCAAGGGCAGCCAGAACGAACAGCACGCAAATGTATCTCGACACAGTAACTCTAAGCTTCTGTGCGTGTATCACTTCCATAGTTGGATACCAGTCCTGACATTTGTTTCCGGCGGTTTATATTTGATGATACACAGCAAATGTACTTCCTTCCGTCCTTGTTTTTCACTCTCCTCCTCCCACCCCTTTCTCTCTCTCTCCCATCAACCATCAACTTTCAACCTACACCATCGAGTCTTTTCATCCAAGCTTTCGATTTCCACACTAACAATAACACAGAACACGATTCTCTTCCACATCAATGCACCCATTTTATTTCTGGCGTATTCGCTGCATTAAAATCAACATCCGTGAGTGTATGAATGCATAAATACAAAGTCATTGATGCCTTGAATCCACACTTGCACATTCATTGAATAAAAAATAACTAAAATATATTGCCGTACAGGGGAAAAGGGAGAAAGAGACTTTTCAGCAATTAACTGCAAAAATTGCCAAAATTTAACAAAAGACAGTGAAATATATTTCAACTAAAAGCAATCACCGACTCACAGCAGAACAACATGGTACTTAGCAGTTCATTACAGAGCTCAGAATAATTTCTCGCTAGATGCAATACCGAACACGGCGAGAGGGAAGGAAGAAAGGAAGGAAGGGGTTTAAGGGCCTATCAGCCTTTAAGGGCTATATAAGACCACAAATTATAATCAAGAAATTGTGAAGAATTAGATGTATATACATAAATATACATGTACAAAACAGCGAGAGGGACAGCATCAACAAAGATGACAGAGTGTGAGCGTGGAGAGCTTTGAGTTGATAATGATAATATATCTTAGTAGAGTTGACACAGTAGACACTATCACTGGTGCTATGAAGTTTTCATGGCTGGTTCAATGAAATGTTCTTCATGGCAGCAAAGAAAAAGTACCCACTACATAGCATAAATGACTACTTCCATCTCGATCTTGTGGCCAACTTGGCTTACTGCGAACACAAGCAGATGTGAGAAATGCAGGAATTAAGTTTTCATAGCTTTGGCCACAAGCTGAATCCCTGTTCCAATGAGACCGCCATTAATATTAAGGAAAAAGCTGCCAGATCAACAGAGCCACAAACAACCCTTCCAGAGCTCTTGTCTCTCTGATGTCAACGTACTCCTAATGGCTACATCCTCCATTTGTTGCAAGTCTACTTCTTACAAATCAATACCAGACCATCTACAGGCTTCTACGGAAGAAAAAGATTAACAAAATAAATGGTTACATTGTTGTCGTATCACCACAAAGAAGTCTAATTCATCATATTAACTCCCTATTCTGAACCAACACCGTCCACTCACCAGACAAAGGGTTTTCTCGATGATTTACTGCATCTGGTTCCACAGCTTGCTCTCTTTCTTTCTCTTTCTCTCTCACACACAAACACACACATGATCGCGCGCGCACACACACACACTAAGGGACTCAAAAGACAAGCAAAATACACTCCCTCAATCGCCCACCACATAACTGCAACGGCCAACGACCGATTGGCCCACATAAATGTCTCGTGGTCTTAACATTGCATTATTGAGTGTCAATCCTGCAGATCGAGATGCAAGGTATCTATGCTTAAATGTTAGGCTTGAATGTCCAGCTATCCTCTTATTAAACGGCACGCACTTGAGTCATCAAGTGGATGATATCCTATCTTTATACTCAACAATAAAGTGTTAAATGCGAAAGGAAATGTTTCGCTCCAAGGCCATCATAGCCAGACCCACCATAACGACACACCAGCGATAGAAAGATTTATCTCAATCCAGTGGGGGAGGGGGATTGTCAGATTAAATATTCTCCAAGATGAGGTCTATGTTAAGATTTTGAAACTGGATCTTAAGCTGTCCAGTGATGATGGTCACTAGTATGAATAGCTCATACAATTATAGATCTCATCAGCTGCCACCATAATTTTTTTTTAATGGAACCCGATACTATAGAAAAACATGTCGAGGATAATTTCTATTTTCTGCTGCGTTACGAAAAGCATTGTAAACAGCAATGCTATGTGTGGGTGGTCTTGATAATGAAACGTGGTCGAGTGTAATGCTAACAAAATTCAACTTTCATTCGTGTTATTTATGATGTGTAATCATTAAGATTGGGTATTTTGTCATAGTCGCCCTGACGTTAAGATGACCAAATCTAGTGTCAGTGCAAACTAATGCTCATGATTTTTCAACGTGAACACTTTCTATTCTTGCCTTAAACTGTTTCCAAGGAAACATAAAAAGCAGACTTATGTCCATACATTAATGGGGGAATGAACAGCAAATTTTGACTGATTTCCCACCAGCAGTCCAATGACATCGATATGACCAATCAATACTATGATCCCCATTCATGCAATTTGAGAAGGAAGTCCCATAAAATCACCATGACCATTACATGTTCTCTTCAAAGATGCCATCTGTTAATCATAACTTCAGTAGAAACCATAACATGTAACCCTTTTTTCTTTATCAGCAGGAATAATTACATCCTTGATTTAGATTTGTGTGCAACAGTTGGCTTACACAGCTAATTTAATTACCAAAATAGTTGCTTCAGTAAGTCTTTAACTTTAATACTAATCTGAATTCATCCACTGCCTAACAAATTTCCATCAGCATCAGCTTCTGTGCGATAATTTATGAGGCATTGCCAACAGATACTTGACAGTATGCTAAACTCTTACCATGATAGCATGCAGACAACCATTGTGGGCTTTGGAATGGAAATTGGTGGGCACAAGTCTGATAATCCCATCAAGTCTCTTGTGGTTAGCAACACCATGAAATCTAGACTACTTCTATAGTTATAGTCACAATTCACTCTATATTAAGTTCCATCTCACACACACACACACACACCCTCTCTCATGTACATTTTGCTCTATCACACACACACACACACACACACACACACACACACACACACACACACACACACACACACACACACACACACACACACACACTGGGTGGCCCATCAATTTCAACAATGACATTAGGGCGCCAAAGATGAGACTGAAGGCATAATGGCAGATTACACACACACACACACATGCCCACGTGTGCAAACACACACACACACATGTATATGCTCACACACATGCACTCACACACACACAAACACACACATGCCCACGTGTGCAAACACACACCCACACACTTCATCTCCTCTATGCCGACTTTCTACATGGATTAGAAAAAGGAAAACAAGTCAATCACAGATAATGACAACAGAGAAAATGCCCCTATCACATGAATACAGTACACGTACTTTCATCCATTACATTCAAGTCTTAAAATTCAGCAATGCAGAGGTTTCAGGCAGAGTTTGTGGACTGGTTGTGTAAAGACATGAGGATATCATCAACACATTGTCAAGAAGCATCAACTACAATCTTAGGATTCTAATTTCTCATTTCTCTTAACCCCTACCCTTGTGCTATTTTCAGGACAGTTTGGGCCATTAGCACAGCAGAAAAAAAAGATTGCCAAATTCAAAGGACAAGACACCCATTCTTTTCTTGGCAACTGTCCAACAAAATACAGTAAAACCTATTCCAGATGTACTCTTACATAAACAAAGGCCAAATCCATACAATAGTTTTGAGAAATTATAATGTTGAACTTTTGGAGTTAATTCAGGTTTCCCGCAGACTTCCAAGAAACAAACTTGACAACTTTTCCTATTACTGCTGGAAAAATTTAATGACATTTCCCCCCCACAAATCTGTGATATTTTACAATTGTTTCACACAGCTAGGGGCAGTAAGGGACATCGAAACACGGTTTTTGCATCTCCAGCTCAGTGAAGTTGTGCCCAGTCAAGAGAAGCAACTCCGCAAGCCATGCAACAGGAAGGGATCACTTGCATGCTGATAAGCACAGCCAACGCAGAACCTTCTTTTACCATGACTTTTCAGTTTTAGCCAAAATTTAACAACTTTTCAAGGCCCTTGACAAATGTTTTGCACATTTAAAAACGTGTCCAGGTTTATAATGACCGCGGGAACCCAGGTAATTTTGAAAAAAGAAAACTAGAAGGTTTGGCCCATTTGTCACCTCACAGCCTTTGCCACAACAACCAGAGTAAGAGATCACCTCTGGAATGCACTTGTACTGGAGTGCACTACTGCCAGATGTAAGAGGCATGATCTCATAGGGTCTGCTGAGGCATGCTCTCATAGGGTCTGCTGAGGCATGCTCTCATAGGGTCTGCAGAGGCATGCTCTCATAGGGTCTGCTGAGGCATGCTCTCATAGGGTCTGCAGAGGCATGCTCTCATAGGGGCTGCAGAGGCATGATCTCATAGGGGCTGCAGAGGCATGATCTCATAGGGGCTGCTGAGGCATGATCTCATAGGGGCTGCTGAGCATGATCTCATAGGGGCTGCAGAGGCATGCTCTCATAGGGGCTGCAGAGGCATGATCTCATAGGGCCTGCTGAGCATGATCTCATAAGGTCTGCTGAGCATGATCTCATAGGGTCTGCAGAGCATGATCTCATAGGGCCTGCTGAGCATGATCTCATAGGGCCTGCTGAGCATGATCTCATAGGGGCTGCTGAGGCATGATCTCATAGGGGCTGCAGAGGCATGCTCTCATAGGGGCTGCAGAGGCATGATCTCATAGGGGCTGCAGAGGCAAGATCTCATAGGGGCTGCAGAGGCATGATCTCATAGGGGCTGCAGAGGCATGATCTCATAGGGGCTCGGTGTCCATTTCCTTCCTTTGTACTTCGTAGTGCTTCGCCTGTAGACACACCCTCACTTGCACGGAGCCAGCCAGAACAATCATGGCGGAAATGTTCATACTCGCCTGGCATGTAGACAAGCTCTCTCTCTCTCTCTCTCTCTCTCTCTCTCTCTCTCTCTCTCTCAAGCCAGCAATGTCATGCCTCTTTCCACAGTCCAACGCGCGTAGTCTCGCTGTAATTGGGCGATGCCTGGAACATTGTACTCCATGGATGCTGGGGTCTCCAAGGGCAACGCTGCAAGGCATGCTTGCACAGACACAGCCTGGCATGCAAGAATGGCTCTGGAGTGGCCATGGCAGCTCCAGGGAGAGAGAGAGGTGTGAGGAATCTCTTCGTTACGTCGTGGTGCCAACACTCTTCTCTCAGGACGTCGGTCTCTGAAACTGCCATCAGATGTTGATGTGTATGGACTTCTACCTAGATTGTCACGCTGTCATCCCGTCTTCTCACAAGGCTGTTTTGACGCCTACTATAACCCGTGGCTACTGGGTACCCTGGGTACTTATACTCTTTGTGCTCCTTCCTCCATCCTCCTCTCTCTCTCTCTCTTCTCTCTCTCTCTCTCTCTTCTTTCTCTCTTTCTCTCTCTCTTTCTCTCTCTCTGTCTCTCTCACTATCTGTGCCTCTCTCATTCTATGTGTCTCTCTCACTCTTTGTGTCTCTCTCACTCTCTGTCTCCGTCTCTGTCTCTGTCTCTGTCTCTGTCTCTCTCTGTGTGTCTCTCTCTCACTCTCTGTGTCTCTCTCACTATCTGGTGTCTCTCTCTGTGTCTCCCCTGTGTGTCTCTATGTGTCTCTCTCTGAGTGTGTGTTTGTCTCTCTCTGAGTCTCAGTGTGTGTGTCTCTCTCTGAGTCTCTCTGTGTGTGTTTCTCTCTGAGTATGTGTGTGTCTCTTTCTGTCTCTCTCTGTCTCTCCCTGTTTCAGTCTCTGTCTCTGTCTGTCTGTCTGTCTGTCTGTCTCTCTCTCTCTCTCTTTCTTACTCACTATCTGCGTCTCTCTCTCTCTCTCTCTCTCACTCTCTCTCTCTCTCTTTCTCTCTGTGTCTTCCCCTGTGGGTGTCTGTCTCTCTCTCTGTCTCTCTCTGTCTATGTTTCTGTCTCTGTCTCTCTCTGTCTCTGTCTCTGTCTCTGTCTCTCTCTCTCTCTCTCTCTCTCCCGTTCGGGCTTGTACTTCCTTTTACTTTCTCATGACCTGTAACCGTACTCTCTTGCCACCCACCTTTTCTAATATCTTGAAGTCATTTCCACCACCTCATCCCCATCGCCATATACCCTTTCACGATACAAATGCTAAAACGCTCCCTGATACCAACCCAGTTGTCATGGCCACTCCAAGTTTTCTCACCTTCCTCCCCCCCCCCCCCCCCTTCCCCCGGCGTTGCCGTACACCGCATTACTCACACAGTCACAGTAAATAACTGCCATGGCAGATAGCGCAGTATTGCCATCTGCAGATGAAGAGAAATCATTTAGCACGTGGCAAGCCAGAAAACAGAAATGAGGGAAAGAGTTGGGAACGTGGGTGGAGGTGTGGGGTGAGGGGTGGGAGGTCTATGTGAAAAAAATTCAGCTATCTAGATCATGTCTTTTTTTTCATGTGCAACTTATTTTGTCGAAAGTTTATATTCAGCCTGACTGCCCGTTCTAGACGGCATCCTTTGGAATGCGCAAAACATTGGAGACACTTGAACAAACGATGCGAACGAAACACCAGCTTCCTAATGTGCATATACTGGGATTGGTCTAACTCACTTTGGTCCACTCCAGCACATACACAGAGCGGCGAAATTCTCGGGTCAGACTGCCGTCTCAGTGCTGGGGATGTTCCACAGGGCAGCAGGGACTTTCGATGCTGGTGCGTGACTCCACGCCAAAAGATCGTATGAGTTCTATGTGTAGGAGAAAATCAATGGAACCTGTCTTTCCTTCCTTCCATCTCTTACTCTGTAGTAGAAATGTTGTACGTTTTGTGGGTGTGTGTGTGTGTGTGTGTGTGTGTGTGTTTTGTACGTGTGTTTGTACGTGCGTATGTATGTTTGTGAGAGAAAGAGAGAGAGAGAGAGAGAGAGAGAGAGAGAGAGAGAGAGAGAGAGAGAGAGAGAGAGAAGGAAGATAG